>CAUYTI010137476.1:0-98165 GCA_963575145.1 Galago senegalensis | reverse complement strand
GAATGGCCAGGAAGAGGAGGCTGGGGTGGTCTCCACAGGCCTGATTCAGAATGGAGACTGGACTTTTCAGACCCTAGTGATGCTTGAAACAGTTCCTCAGAGTGGAGAGGTTTACACCTGCCAAGTGGAACACCTGAGCCTGATGAAGCCTGTCACAGTGGAATGGAGTGAGAAGCTTCCTAACCTCAGTTTTTTCACCCACCAAGAAGGGTCTTTGCTTATCTCTTGAGTGTCAGCTTTCTCCACTCCCACATCTCATTTTCATTTGTTCTTTGCTTTCCTCTCTTTCAGCACAGATCAGTGGGGGGAGTGCTGTGGTAGTTTCCAGACACTACTTATACCCCCTGGGGAAGCAATCTTGTCTGTCAGATAGAAAAGAGATTGTCCTTGTTCTGAACTTTCCCACAATGTCACAGGTCATGGTCACCCTCTTGGCCCTGGGTCTGGCATGTTGCTCTGAGTTGCTCCTGGAGATCTGAGAAGAGCATGTAAGGGCTTCCTTATGGAAGGGGAATCTAGTCTCAGCTCTGCCTCTTATTAGCTCTGTCACTCTAGATGAGCTGCTTGACTTCACTAAATCCTGGGCTTTTTCTTTGTGAGATGTTGAAGTCATGCTTCAGGGCAGGGCAGTAATGTTTGAATAAGTTCAATGCCTAAACCTTGTAGCTACTCAGTAGGATTTTAAAATTGCCTTTCCAAAAATGAACAATTATTTTGATTCTTCCAAAGCAAACCGCTTCCCCCATTCCAAAGCAAACTTCTTCCCCCTTTAAGACCCCCCAAAGCTCTGGGTCTCAATTAGAGAAGTTGGATTGGGGATAAAAATCACTAATCCTTGCTGCTTCTCTCAGGAGCACAGTCTGAATTTGCACAGAGCAAGATGCTGAGTGGAGTCAGGGGCTTTGTTCTGGGTCTGCTCTTCCTTGGGGCAGGGCTGTTCATCTACTTCAGGAATCAGAAAGGTGAGGAACCTGCTCTAGCTGAGTCTCTTCCATGGGCTTTTCTGGAGGAAGAGATAGGGGGTTGCTGGGGCTGAGGCACTGGCTCAGGAAGACTCAACATTTTTCTCTTCTTCCTGTGGTTCTCTCACATGAGGCCCTAAAAGAGGGAAAGGAAGCTGTTTGTAGAGTCTGAAAACAACACTTTCCTCTGTGTTCTGCAGGTCTCCCGAGCTGAAGTGAAGATGGTGCTGCTTAGGAAGGAAACTTCTGTCCCAGCTTCGAAGCATGAAAAGGTTTCCTGCGTAGGCCCTATTTTTTTTCACAGACAGTGCTTTCTCAGGTCTTTGTTAACTCCTGTTCAGAGACTCTACAGAAAATGTCTTCCCTGGTGACTTCCTCAGCCCATGCCCTTGGCCTGGAAGTCCTAGTATTGGCTTGGTATCTTATCTCCAGTCTTCCCTGTCCCCAACCCTGTTGCTTCCCATGCAGCTGCACTCACCTTGTGCTGAATTACTTTATTAAATTTTTCTCAAATAAACATTGAAGGAAAAATTATGTGCTTCATACAACTTCAAGGACAAGAAATAGGAAAGAGAAAGGGAAAATCATATTCTAATATGATAATGGTTTTCATTTACAGACCATCAGGTTGTTAGTGTTTTAGTAAATTTTCTCATGAAGGCTTATAGATTCTTTTTATTTTATTTGAGACAGAATCTCAATCTGTCACCCTGAGTAGAGTGCCATGGTGTCATAACCCACAGCAACTCAAACTCCTGGGCTCAAGCCATCCTCTTGCCTAAGTCTCCTGAGTAGCTGGGACTTCGGACACCTGCCACAACACTTGGCTAGGCTCATAGATTCTTGATAGATGTTCTCAGTTTAAGGTTCTGAGTCTTTTTTAAAAAACTAATTTACATATGAAATTCTGGCCATTAATCAAATTACAATAAAACAGAAAAGCAAGCAAAATGAATTTAATGCAGTATGCTGATATGTAATTGTTATGAGGAAAATATATTTTCTAGGGAAATTATTGAAAAAAATAAGCATAATAAGGGATAACTAGCTCTATAGGATGCTGAAACATAGTATACACCTATCTTAGTAAATACACTCAGGGACTGTACACTGATCCATTGTTGATTAAATACACCAGTAGAAGAGAGTCCAGAATTATAATCCCAAACAGGTGAGATTTAGCTTAAGAAAAATGGAGAGTTTTATTGTTGGTAAAGTATGTTCTGAATTTGTTACTTTCATCAAAATGGATCACTGGTGAATAAAATTGAAACATGAAAGTATAAAATTAATAAAATAGTCATCTATCATCATAATTAGGTCAGAAGACAAATAGACTTTCTAAGTGCTAATGAATTGCTGATGAGAGTATTTTGGACAACAGTTTGGCAATTCCTTTAAAAGTTTAATATACATTTGTCATGTGATCCAAGAGTTTCACTCCTTGGAAACTACCAAAGATATATATGCAAATGGCCACAGCATTAGCCATAATAGGCCCAAAGTGGAAACAATCCAAATATCCTTCAATTAGTGAATGGCTAAACAAAATGTACTATATCCATACAATATAATGCTATTTAACATTGGAGAGACAGACTTACCTAGCCGGGGAGACATCATGATTATGAAGGTGGTTCTCCCAGGGCAAGACTCATCCCCTGCACTCCAGGATGAGAAAAGATTATTTAATTATTTAATGCACAGTGAATATTATTTGGGTGATGGATACTCTAAAAGCTCTCACTTCACCACACCCAATCTATGTGTATAACAAAAGTACACTTGTACTCTACACATTTACACAAAAAGACAAAAAGTGACAAAACAATGATACACATGCTACAAATATTTACATTAAGTGAAGGAAACAGATACAAAAGACTACATGTCATATGATTTCATTCATATGAAATGTCCACAAGAGGCACCTTTATAAACACAGAAAGCATATCATTAGGTGCCTAGGACTTAGGATAAGGGGATGGGAATTAAGTATGAACCGAAAAATTTTGGACATGATAGAAATGTTCTAAAGTTGGATTGTGATGGTAGTTGTACATGTTAATCTAGTTGTACATGTTAATTTAATAAAATCATTGAATCTTAAACATTCAGTGAATAAATTTTGTGGTATGTAAATTATGCCCCAATAATCCTATTAAAATAATTCTTTTTTAAGACTAAGATTCCCTAAACAAGACAGAAAATCCAGAAGACAAAAAAAATTTGAATAAAACTATAAATTTCTTTGCATGGAGAAAATAACAAAATTAAATGAAATCTGGAAGGCCGAGGAGAACTCTGAAACATATGTGAAATTCTCAACAAATCAACAAATAAATTAACAAATACCCAATAGAAATCTGAGCAAAGGATATAGATTTGACAATTTATAGAGGAGAATATCCCAATAGTCAATAAATATAAAATATTTTCTCAAACTCATCAATAACCAGAAAAATACAAATTCAAATAGCAGTGTGATGAATTATTTCCCCCTCTATAGCGGCAGATATAATTGTTTTTAAAACAAGGATTAAGAAGATTCTGTGAGAAGAGATTTTCTCATATACTGTTATTAAGATTCTGAGTAGATGGTGGCTTGATAGTATCTATTAAGATTCAAAATGAAAATGTTACATGCTTGATGACAACAAAAATCCATGTCTAAATATCTTAAAAAGCCAATCATACATGTCCCCAAGGACACAAAATTGGCTGTTTGTTGCAATAGAGTTTGGAAAAATGAAATTTCTAAAAGACAAACTGATAAATTAGTCTTGATTATAAAAATTCTGCACTTCAGAAAAGTATAAAACATGTGAAGGCACAACATACTGCAACATGACATTTGTGCACTGTGCATGGCAATATGAGCACATATTGGTATACCCCCTTGGGTAGTTTGAATAATTGAGTACTTCCTCTATAGCTGTTTATACATCTATATAAATTCTCACATATATGTCCAAGATAATGCATAAAAACTGTAATAGAAGAGAAAAGAAATATTCTAAATTTATAGATAGAGGAGAAGTAAATTGTGCCATAGCTGTACAAAGGAATAATATATAGTGCTTTAAATGAATGAAGCATAGACTGGAAAAAAATCATGAATCATAATGTCAGTAAGTACATAGAACATAGAACACTATCACTATAAAACAAAAAAAAATGTATAAACTAAACTAAATGGATAAATTAGGATAGAATCTTTTTTTTAAAGACTCTGAAGAGCCATAGATGAAACGAAGCTTACAATTCCAAATTCCAGAGATGGACAAATTCTGCTCAGGTGAGCAGGGACTCTCTTATCCCAACCTTAGGGTCATCTGCTGAATCTCAACATGGGTCTGGCACAGAACAGGAGATAGCATTGGGGTAAGGAGAAACCAGCAAAGTATTAAATAGCCCTATGCACCTATGTGATGGATTGAAATCTATAGAGGTCCCCATATAATGTGTTTCTACTCTTCTCTGACAGCTGATTCTCCTTCCAGAACTTTTGCTTAATTCGTGGTGGAGCTGTGAGAAGTTGGGAGGTAGACAGAAGGCAGGAAAGATCTCTATAGTTCTGTGTAAACAACCATCAGCAAGGAAATCAAGTTACAAACAGCACTTTCAATTATCTTGACTTAACTGGCATTTATAATTGACATAAATGTTGAATCCAGTAATTCTAGAAAATATAATCATTTATATTTCTTTTTTCCACAATCAATATAAAGTCATTTATTTTTACATTAGCAATAAAATTATCAAGATTACATTTTTTAAAAAGTAAACAACAAAATCCCAAAAACAGAGATGCTGACGTGGATGTGGAGAAAAGGGAACACTTCTACACTGCTGGTGGGAATGCAAACTAATATGTCCCTTTTGGAAAGACGTCTGGAGAACACTTAGATAACTAAAAATAGATCTGCCATTTGATTCTGCAATTTCTTTATTAGGTATATATCTATCCAGAAGACCAAAAATCACATTACAACAAAGATATTTGTATCAGAATGTTTATTGCAGCCCAATTCATAATTGCTAGGTCATGGAAGAAGCCCAAGTTGCCACTGATCTACGAATGGATCAATGAATTGTGGTGTATGTACACCATGGAATACTATGCAGCCATAAAGAAAGATGGAGACTTTACCTCCTTCATGTTTACCCGGATGGAGCTGGAAAATGTTCTTCTTAGCAAAGTATCTCAAGAATGGAAGAAAAAGTATCCAATGTACTCAGTCCTATTATGAAACCTAATTATAGCCTAAGAATATAGGGATGGGGGAGGGAAGTGGAGGGGAGTAGATGGGTGGAGGGAGGGTGATTCAAGGGACCACATCTATGGTTTATCTTACAAGGGTACAAGTGAATCTTTCTAAAAGTAAAATATAAACGTCTTAACACAATAACTAAGAAAATGACATGAAGGCTATGTTAACCAGTTTGATGAAAATATTTCAAATTGTATATGAAAGCACCACACTGTACCCCATGATTGCATTAATATACATAGCTATCATTTGATTAAAAAAAAAGTACAAACAACAACAAATGAAACCTTTCATATTTTGTATTCTAAGCTATAAGCCCTAGGCCTCAATCTCAGAGGACAGCAAAGGCCTGTGATTAGTTTGTCTCCCTGACTAAGGAGGCAATCCATAGACAGACATCATAGCTGAGGGCAAAAGGACATTCCCTGGGCTCTGAGTGCTGCTTGAGGACTGCAAGTAAGTAGCCTTTGCAAAGGGAGCTGATGGACAACGCCTGGACTAGGGTGTTCACCCTATCCTAGAAAGCATTACATTTCAGAAAGAATATCCATAAAATAGAATATATACTATAGCTGTTGAACTAGTCTCAATAACTTCCACAAAAGTTATTGTGAAATAACTAATATATTCTCTGATCATAATCTTGTCAAATTACATATCAATACGACTGAGAAAATCACCAGGTTTTGAGAAGTGAAGCATATATTTCTAAATAATCTATGGCTTTCCAAAGAAATTAGCAAACAATTTATAATAAATAATAAAATGGATTTTCAAAATTGTTGATATGTAACAAAATAGCCTTAGAAGGAAATGTATAGATTTAAATGCTTATATATCTAAAAAAGAAACACCTTGACAAATTGGACTTTATCAAAACTAAAAACTTTTTACAAAAAAAAAAAATTAAAAACTTTTGTTCTGCAAAGTATCCTGTTAAGAAAGAAAAGATAGGCTCGGCACCTGTGACTCAAGTGGCTAAGACGCCAGCCACATACACCTAAGGTGGCGGGTTCAAATCCCCAGCCCGGGCCCGCCAAACAACAATGACGGCTGCAACTAAAAAATGGCCAGGCGTTGTGGCGTGCGCCTGTGGTCCCAGCTACTTGGGAGGCAGAGGCAGGAGACTCGGTTGAGCCCAGGAGTTGGAGGTTGCTGTGAGCAGTGAAGCCATAGCACTCTACCCAGGGGGACAGCTTGAGGCGCTATCTAAAAAAAAATGAATGAAAAGATAAGCTACAGATAGTGAGGACATGTTTATGAGACAGTATACCACAAAGAACATGTTGTCTAGAACATATAAAGACCTGTGAAAACTCCACAGTACAAAAAACCTAATTACAAAATGGGGAAAGACACAAAGAGACTTTTATTTCTTTTCTTTTCTTTTCCTTCCTTTTTTTTAAGACAGAGTCTCACTCTGTAGCCCTCATCATCTCCAACCGCTGGTTGCAGGAAATGCACTTCACCTGCTTGAACAGCTCAGTAGAGTGCTTGGCATCATAGCTCACAGCAACCTCAAACTCCTGGGCTCCAGAGATCCTCCTGCCTCAGGTTTTCTATTTTTAGTAGAGACAGCATCTTGCTCTTGCTCAAGCTGCTCTTGAACTCCTAAGCTCAAGCAATCCACCCACCTTGGTCTCGCGGACTGCTAGGATTACAGCAAGCCCCCGTGTCTGGCCTGACACAAGAGACATTTTATCAAAGACATATGGATTGATGTCAGATAAGCACACTGAATTATGTGCATCACTCTCCATTAGGGAAATGCAAATGTCACCACAAACCTACTAAAATAGCTAAAATAACAGATACTGACATTGGTAAATGTGTGAGAATGCAGAAAAACTGGGTTTCTCATATATACTCCTGGTGGGAATTTAAAATGGTACAGTCCCTCCAGAAAACAGTTTGGTTTAAAAAACTAAACAAATATGTGTATTTGACACATGACCCAGTAATTATATTCCACAACATTTATATCAGAGAAATGAAAGCTCACCTTACACAAAAACCTTACACGAATGTTCATAATGGCTTTACGTATAGTAGCCTCAAATTAGAAAAAGTCGAAATGTCTTTCAATGGGCAAATAGTTAAACAAATTGTATCACAAAAGCTCATTGTTGATAAATGCAACAGCTTGCATGGATCTCAAGGGTATCATGATGAGTGAAAATACCAGTCTCCAAAAGTCACATGCTGCATGGGTCCATTTACCTAACATCTTCAAAATGATACTGTTGCAGAGATGCAGAAGTTAGTGGCTGTCAGATATTAGGTGTGGGGAGTGGAGGTTGTGACAAAGGCTGGCACAGGGGATCAATGTGCTAATGTCATTGAAGTATTTTATTTCTCTGTCATAGATGAAACTCAGTTTAGCTGGATACAGGATCCTGGGTTGCACTCTTCACATCTTAATTTTAAATATAATTATTCTTTTCCCCTTTTTTTCCTTTTTTTTTTCAGCAAGTATCTACCAATTAGTATTAGGGAAGCCCAAAATATAAAGAGTTTTAGAGGTATATACTTTTGTATGCTGACAAAATATTTTCATAAAATGAATAAGCCTTCAATTCGTTCTCTAAATTTGTTGCCAGTATTTTTCTTAACAGTTCAAAAATCATTACTTAAAATAGATACTTTTTCAGAGTTGGCTTTGGGGCAATACTTTGGCCCTACTGAAGCCCAGGTGTATATAAGACTCTCTGTGCATTTCTTATGCTCTGTCTGGGGGTGTCCAACCTTCTTCATTTGTTTGTTTCTGGGGCACATGGGAAGGATAAGAGTTGTCTCGGGCCACACATTAAAAACACAAACACTAATGAAAGCTGATAAGAGGAAAACAAAGGTCTGTGCATAATTTTTGTCATATCTGACACCTCAGATAAGCAAAAGAGGCCTCGATAATCTGCAGTTGGGTACGCTTGCTTACTCTTCCCTCGGTTGAATCTAAATATTACATTTTCTATGATGTAGTCTGACTCATCAGCACAACAGTATACATAGGTAATTTACCAGATGCTATGATATTATCTTGATAACAAGTTAATGAATTTTCAAATTACCATTTGATACAAGTTGATAATAGTGTCTACATGATTAGAAACTTAATTATTTAGTGAGTAATATTTAAAAAATTTAAAATTACCAGGGAGTGTGGTAAGCTTGCCACCTCTCAGGTACAATGAAGGGGGATACAGTGAACACCTCCTAGGTGAACGACCAACTGCAGCTTGGACTTGACCTAATGATGGCAAACAAGGTAGCTTGATTATCTCTTAGCTTACTACAAAGGTTTTCAGATAGAACGTGTCATGGTCCACTATTTCTCTTTCTGGAAATTCAGTTGCCAGCGTTCTTTCTGATTCGTCTGAGTCAGTTTCGACTTGCTCAGCTTATCGGCGCTGCTGAGAGGGGCTTCATTTGTTTCCGTCCACTCAGATTTTATGTCTCTTGACTTTTGTGTATTTCAAAACTTTCATAATGACCCACTTATATACCATTATATTAATCTGAAATTTTTTAAAAATAAAAATTACTAAAAAGTAAATCATATAATCAAAATATGCAAACTCCTTATCAATACTTTCTAACCATTTTATATCCCAAAGAAAACCTAAATGAGTTTTCAGGATGTGCCTTATGCAGTGGGTCAGTGCAGTGAACCTCCAGGTACCATCACAGAATGAATGGCCCCTCCTCCTAAAAGTAAGCCAAGAGCCGTCTATAGAAGGAACCCAAATGCTATAAACCAATCATTTAAGAATTTTTGTCATTCCCAACTTTACCAAAAAGAATTATAGTTTCTCTTTTTCCTTTTTTTATATTTTTGCAAAGCAGGAATATAACATGATTATCATTTTATTAAAAGAAAATCTAAAAAACTATTTTGAAGAAAGAACATATGAACAGAAGGAGAATAACTAGCATGGTGGGGAAAATATTGTGTGTGTGTGAAGGGTGGTCATAGGTCCAAGAGGTAGATTTGCAGCTTTTATCCAGCCCAATCAGGGAAGAAAGACACTGTATTGGAGGCTATGAAAACCAAAGTCTAGAAAGGTGTGTTCTATAGTAGGGGAGGGCCAGGGAAGAGCGCCAGCACATTTGATTCTGTTTTTACTATCTCCTGTTCACCAAGTAATTACCTACTGCTACTTTATCTCTCCCAGGGCTCTGAATCCAGGAAGCCCAAGCAGAACACTGTTGCAGTCTTATCAGAATTCAATGCAACAATGCAGATTGAATCTACCCCAAGACAAGGTACAAAGGGAGAAAAGGCAAAGTTGGGGGCCTATGGGAAAAAATGAACACAACCTAACACTCAGTCCTACTCATTTTATCAAGAACATGAAGGCCAGTGAGGCCCTGCAGGGTCTCTCACATGACTTATTTTTCTTTCTGGCTACAAAAGTAGGAAATGTTGGTTGATAATCCACTCACCACTGAATTATTAAAACTACAGTGCAATGGAAGAGGCTTTACAAGACACAAGATGCATTCTCACTTTGTTTTGAATCATAAAATCAGACCAAATAATAACATGAAATGGAGCTGTACTTTTACCTTCAACATTGCCAGCAAAACTATAGTGAATAATCTTTGGATCACAAAATGAATATTTCCAATTAATTTTTCTAAGTATTCTATAAACAGAAACTGGTTCAAATAATACCCAATAATAAGCATAGTATTAAAAGTTGGCCTAGAAACATGATTTTGACTTGTTTGGAAGTCAATTCAACAAAACAGATCTCTCTTGGGCTATGCAAATTCACTGATAAGTAGAAGATAACTTACTACAGAAATATTCTTCCAGCCGTGGTCAGGGTCCCGAATCATGCTGGGCTTCAAGTGCTAGAAACTATGTAGCAGCCAGTTCTTCCATCTGCCCCACACAGGCAAGCGGCCAGCGTGCGGGATGATCAGCAGCCCCTGGGGCTCATGACTTACCAGCCAGTGAGTAATATGTTTTGCTGTTTGGGACTTTGTCGATTGATTTCTTAGAGTAAAAATTGCCAAAGCTGCAACCCACCTGCCAATACTTTTATTTCTGCCAAATTATTTTAAAAACATAGCCTGGGCATCAGAACATACCTAACCTATGGCAGATGAAACTCTATTAGCACTGTACACGAAGCGCGTTAGTAACTAAAAAAGGTTTTCAAAGTTATAGTTATATAACATCCATCTACCTGTACATACATGCACACACAAATATATATACATACATATGTACATACTTATATGCACATCCATGTACACACATCCACACATGCATACACGTACATATATACACATACATATGTACATACTTATATGCACATCCATGTACACATCCGCACACGCATACACGTACATATATACACATACATATGTACATACTTATATGCACATCCATGTACACACATCCACACATGCATACACGTACATATATACACACTTATATGCACATCCATGTACACACATCCACACATGTATACACGCACATATATACACATACATGTGTACATACTTATATGCACATCCATGTACACACATCCGCACACGCATACACGTACATATATACACATACATATGTACATACTTATATGCACATCCATGTACACACATCCGCACATGCATACACGTACATATATACACATAACTTCAAATGCTGCTGAATTGCTCATCACAGTGAATGGGCTTTAATTCAGCATCTTTTCTAATAATGTCATATTTGCCAGAGACCAGCTATAAGAGATTAAATGGGCCTATTTGAGGAGCCAATAAAGCCAGTTGTCGATATTAACAGGCTTCAGTGACTGCCAGATGAAAAGTCCTAAATATACAGAGTATGCCATTCCAAAGGGTATCATCTAAATTGGGAACATTGTGCTCATAAGCTGAAAAATTAACATCATGCTTTAAAATGAACCATGATGCTTATGTTTACACTCAGAACTCCAAACAAGGAGATGTGCAGACTTGCATAGTGCACCCTGGGGCAGAGTGATTAAGAACTCACATTCTGGAGGCTGACCTTCCGTGTTCAGAAACCCAGTCTCACTTACACTAAACGTTACTTCAGGCAAGTGACTGAACCGCCCCATGCCGTGGTTCTTCATCTGCAGAGTGAGGATACTAGTACCCTATGGAGTTATGCAGATGATTAAACACATGAAAAGTCCTCAGAGAAGTGGCCGGCACACATTAGGGCTCTGCTGTCAGTTATGGCTCTAACCACCTGGAGCTTTGGGCTGCAGGTCTCAGCTCCTCTGGGTCTGGTAGATACCCAGATCTGAGGAGAAAATATATCTGAGGTCTTTTGCAAAGGACTGTGGGTGATTCAGCCATGATAGCAGAGCACTTTGAAGTGGAGGCCTCAGGGACAGAGCTAGGAGCAAACCACAGAAGAAGACACGGCTACTCTCTGGGAAGGAAACTCATGAGCATATGGAGGAAAACTGTGGGTGAAAAGCTGGGTGAGGAGATTTGAATGAATAACATAAGACAGTGTGTTCCGACCAAGTCTCACAAGTCATAAAGGGTAGAATCCAAATGATACTGTAGAATTAAGGCTTGACTGGGCTTCACGTCTATATGTCGAGAGAAGAGAGGAGAGGAACAGATGGGGAGGAATACGTGCGGCTGCAATAGCTATGTTAGCTCACCTGATAGATGGTTTTGTTAAAAATTAAGTACATAAAAATGAAGGCCACCACTTACATACCCCCAAGGCCAACTGACTACTGCCACAAAATCAAAATTTAAATCACCTGGGTTTCTCTGAAAATCATCTGGATTTTCTCCTTAGCAACATGATTTGGTGAAATTAAACCAATACAGCTACAGATGAATCAGCTTAAAGAGCCCCATTTGCCTTGAAAAAGAATACATGACAGCAATTGTAAAAAAAAAAGGTTAAAATGCGTCCTTCTGTAAGCTGAGCTGTAACTGCTGTATCTTGGGCCACCTGTTCACAAGTCAAAGTCTCCCAATTTAGTAACTTAAAGTTTTTTGTTTGTTTGTTTGCTTTTTTGATTTATTGCACAAGATTACAGCATGGGGATTGTAGTGAATAGCAATGTATTATATTCCTAAAAGTTGCTGGGAATAAATGTTAAGTGTTCTCACCATAATAATGGTAAGTATGTGTGGGTAATATATATATGTCATTTAACTCAAGTCAGCCATTCCAGAATGTGTAGATATTTCAAAATGGCACGAGGTACACAATAAGTATATACAATTTTTATTAGCCAATTAAAAAACTTTATAGAGGCACTAAGGAAGCCTTAAAGAAAAATATAAAAGATAAATAGTCTTAAAACGTGGGGAAATTATTTCCTTTCATTTATATGCCCCTCTTGAATAAATCTCAAATGTCAAGAAGTCTTTCCTAAATTAGTTCTTTTTTATGCACAATAAACTCTTAAAATTCGAACTTGTTCTGATTTTATTTTTTTAGAGTATTCAATATATTTTGTAAAGCTCTTCAAAGCCATCGAAGAGTCGACAGGGTTATTTAATGGCTTCACAACCTTCTCAGTTCAAAACTGTGTAATATTGATAGCGATGGTTGAAGATATAAAATTCAGGGTCGAGAATGTTATGGATGTTTCAGAAAGATGAACAAAGTACAAAAACTAAATTGTAGACAAGGGAAGAGAAAAATAGAGCTATGTTCAATCCTAATTCTCTTACTCAAGGAAATAGCTGTGTTTAGCTCCTTAAATTCTTTCCAGCTAGTTTCCAGCTTAGTAAAGGGCAAGTTGGCACACACATGTACACTCTCCACATAATATCTTGGGAAGATATCCAAGTCCAAAGGGCTGCTGAAAATCAACTATTTAAAAGCAGCAAGTGTTAAGGTTAGAAGGAGAAAGTGAATGTGCAGGAAAGGGAGAGATCCGAGGTGGCAGTGGGGTGCCACTCTGGTGACTGACCCTCCAAGGCCAAGCAGCACTTGGAGACCATCAGAGGGAAAGGCTTCATTTTGAAGAAGCAAGACTTCTGAAATGTCACTGGATTCTTCCCCAAATTTCTCAAAAGAAAAATATCTAAACACATTAACGGGAAAGAGAGAAGCCTAGAGATTTCCCTGTTTTTGTTTTTTTTTAAAGTTTCTCCTGCCCCATGTGAGAGTGATGCAGAAAAAGTAAGAGGGTGAGGGCAGAGGGCGGGTCAAAGAGATGACACCACGATCTAATGGGAAAGGCCTTAAAAGGAAAACGTGCTGACTGCAAATCAAAGATCAAGTCCATACGTCTCTCTTTTTTTTCTTTTTTTCTTAAAATACATGCTAATTCCAGTTTATAACTCCCACCCAGGTACACCAAACTCACCTTCTCACTCTAAACTGTCTGCATTATAAGATTCTAACCATATAACCAATCAAAAACATATATTTTTAAGTTTATTAATCCTCCATTTACCGTGTTTTGTCCAGAGACACAGGGAGTGGGGGAAAGTACAATGATCTTACAATGATCTGCCTTGTTGTTAAACTCCTGGTCTCTAGGTATAAAGATAACATTTAACATTTCATTTTATTAACACGCAGGCTCAGTCAGTGCTGAAGACGTACCAAAGAAAACTGAGCCTTAGGACCTTGGCCTGCCTGGGCTTGTCTGAGATTTTTAAGAAAAGGTGACATTTCAACGGTATTGGTAGAAGGGTGGGGTTCACTTAGGTGGAATGACTAGAAGAAGGGAAGCCAAAGGAGGGAGAGGCTGCAGCGAAGGTCTGGAGGCCGAAGGTGCAAGGCACGTGCGAGGAGATGCAGAGAGACCAACAGGCCTGAGGAAGGCCGCTCAGAGGGGAATGGCATCGGGTTCTGACCAGCTGTGCTCCCAACAGCCCTGGACACCTGGACTTGGCCACAGCCATCATTGTGCCAGTGACTGATTCAAGAGCCTCATTTCAGTCTGCTAAATGATGTGTGTGTATGTGTGTGTGTTTTCTACATAAAAAAAAATTGAGGAAGGGAAATAAATTTATATTAACAAATTCTTCAAGAGAATTATGATGCCTGGCAGCTGAAATTAATCATTACCACACACAGAAATCCCTTTACAGCAAATTATTTGGTAGGATGCCTTTGTTTTACTACTACAATTATTATTTACATGTTTTAGTAGGACTACATTTTTGATCCGAGAACACAGAAATCAATCACATTAGCACAACAGAGAACCTGCTGGTATTTTAACAGACAGATAGACAAGCTGGTATCTCTGATGGAAATACAAATCTGACTTAGGTAATAGACTATAAGGAAAATAGCATGGAGTCCCCCGGAACAGCAGGTCTCAGGCCTGCTGCTCTTTGAATTGAGGAAGGACAGTGAGTGCACGTGAGGGGCTCAGCCTCTCCACTGAGGGAGGCACGAACATGTCTAGACCTGTCTACAGAGGGGAAAGGGCTGGCAGTACACAAATCCCTAAACAGCTCCGTGCTGGGCTGAGGTTGTCCAGTCACTGCCACTGCCCTGGACCAGGCTGCCTCCCAGTCAGGAACTGGATGAAGAGATCAGAATCCTTGGTCTTACGTCTTGCACTATCATGAGTCAGCTCTTCAAACCCTTCCAGTTCTGATCTTCCTTGCTGTAAGGTAACAGTCTGGATTCTGTGACCACTGAGGTCCCTCTCTAGAAATCTCTAACACAGGAGGCCTTCAGTGTCACATAAGGGGGCAACTATTAGGATATAGTCCAAGGCACCCTGAAGTCTACTCTGTGGATTCTTGTTATGAGAAATTGTAAATATTCTCATAGTTAAGTCAGACTGCATTGCTTTTATTTTCAGTCAAAAGTTGATAATCAGGGCTTTTTTAAATTTGTATTTTATTGTATTTTTTTTTTTTTTTGAGACAGAGTCTGACCCTGTCACCCTAGGTAGAGTACTGTGACATCATGGCTCACAGCAACCTCAAACTCTTGGGCTTGAGCAATCCTTTTGCCTCAGCCTCCCGAGTAGCTGCGACTACAGGCACCTGCCACAATGCCTGGCTAGTTTTTCTATTTTTGGTAGAGACAGGATCTGCTCTTGCTCAGGCTGGTCTCCACTCCTGAGCTCAATCAATCTGCCAGTCTCGACCTCCCAGAGTTTTACGATTATAGGTGTGAGCCACCAAACCTGGCCAGTAATTGGAGCTAAAATATTTAAACACGGATTAAGAAAATTACATTTTCTAAGTTTTATTGACTACTTGTACAAGCTTAATTTAACATCAAATGTATTGTAGTAGCCTGTTAGTAAATAAATACAGATTGTATATATGAGACTTTTCCTAGTCCCTCACTCACTTCTCTTAATGAATGCTAACTATCATTAGCACTTAATGCCTAACATTTAAAAGGTACTTTGCAGTTAAGGAAAAACAAGACTCCCTTCAGGTGATTGTCTTATCCTCCCTGTGGAAAGGTCCTGTTGTCCTAGTTGAAACACTGAAGGGAGGAAATTGATGCGGGAAGATACACCACTTTCCTGAGTCAAAAAGTTAATTAGAGGTTGAGTCAGAACGGTGTCGTTGGGCTTCAAGTATCTTGCTGTTTCCAGCACATTACAGTGTCTTTTATTATTTTGTCATTAATATAGAGAAGAGGTCAGAAAGGAAATATTCTTCATAGTGGCCAATGCAACTCTATGTGATGGGGGAGGCGGTTATAAAGTTGTTACAGAAATCTCCACAGGGTATTTAATCAAGGGCTGAAGTGATCACATTTAAAATATGTACCCAAGTAAAACCATTTGACATCTTTCAAGCCAGCTTTAAAATAAAAGACTCATGAGTAAGGTGGAAGCTGGAGGCCTTGACGTAGTAACTGAGGGAACTGGGCACAGGAACGTGTGTCTCTGTTTTGAGAAGAATTTTCAAAGAGCTGCAGCAGAGGGGATGATAACTGGGAAGCCACGATAGCTTTGGAACAACAGAGCATTTAATTTTTTGTGGATTCTGAATGTCTTTTAACATTGCTATAATTGGAAGAAATATATTCCATGTGGAACTTTCTTGAAGCTTTAAACCATGAGGTCCAGTCTCAAAAGTGTTTTTTTTTTCCTTTAAGCAAAGCTACCACCCCAGCAATCGAATAGTAATTCCCAGTTTACTGAGATTCTTTGCTTGTGTTTTCCTTTATTCTGAAGACCGTGAAGGGAGTATACTCCACCCAGCAGTGATGGGTGATGGATATTGAGCTTTCTTCCATGTCTTCATATACATGAACTGAATCTTATCATTCTCTCTCAAGGTCATTACTGATATATTATCTCCATTTTGCAATGAGGAAACTGAGTCCTAGAGAAGCCGTATAAGTGAACCAAAGCCAGTCTTCTCACAAGCGGCAGAGCTCAAACCCCAGATGACTTCAGACCCTAAGCCACCTGCCTGTCTCCCCCTCTTCCAGCACAGAACTTCTCCCAATGTCTAACCAGAATTCTCTCTTGGTTCCAGTGTTCTGACCTAATTTCCCCCTTTCCCTCAATTCTGCACTACAAAAGTCTAAACTACCCATCTGTCAAGGAAACGGTTCCCTTTGGAGGAGATGAAACTGAGTTATGAGGGCTGTGCAGCCAGAAGAGAAAACAGAAAAAGACGAGGGATCCTCTGAAGAACAATGATTCTCAAACCGGAGAATGCACCAGCATCACACGAAGAGTTTACTAAAATGCAAGTCCTTAAGCCCCATACCTGCACATTTTCACTCAGTTGGCCTGACGTGGGACTGGTAAGGTTTTACCTCTGAGAAGTTGCAGGTTGATGCTGTTGTGGCCCATCTGAGGACTGCACTCTGGAAACCACTCCTCTAGCTGAATAGCTTTTTGTTCCCACTTGAAAGAAGGACTCTACTTTTTAAAAATTCTTCCAGTTATCCAAGACTTTGTCTATATTACCCAAGCCTAAAGAGCATCTGCACATTAGGCTTAACTACCTCTAAGCATGCATCATTGGTTCCAGAGTAAGAGAAACGGGACCCAGAGAGAGAGTGAGCCTCCTCTTCCTCTTGTTGAAGCTGGTCTTCTGAGTTTCCACAGTCCTCGCGGAGGCCTGCGGCTCCCTGCCCGTGAACTCCCTACCTTCTAACCTCTTGGACAAGTGACCTCAGTTACTATACAAAGTGTATGTGCTCTCAGCCAGCAAAAAAAGGACACTATTCATATAAAGGTCACACCAATACAACCAGCAGGGCTAGCTGGAAAGCTGAGAGCAGAGGACCAAAATAAATAACAATAATAACAATATCCAAGTCAAACATTTTCTCATGAAGGGCATTATTGTAGGACTACGTCCTTCCTTTGTAACACATGAATACTCTATATTTGTATTAAGAATCCCATTCCAAAGCTCACTCTCACCTAAATTAATTATAAATTAATCACATGAATTCACTGCATATATTTTAATTTTAATGCTAGCCTGTGAGGCCCAAATTCAAATCTCCATTTCATACCCTAGGAAAAATTATACTTGTGCCAGACTTTTAGAGCATAAAATCTTCCCCCAAGTGTACAGAAATACAGAGTAAATAGAAGCCTTAGATTGATTAAGCTAAAGGAACACAAGCATTATTTTATTACATGCACTTCCCAAATGATTCAACTGGATTTATTCAGCTTCGTTAAATAATGCATTATGTTAGCAGCAAATTCATTTTTGTCTATTTTGCATACAAAAGGATATTTAAAGTATTGTCCTAACCCAGACAAAAATTGGATACTCATGTCAACCGTACTAAAGTGAGGCCATTCAATCACTTTGATTATTTTCCAATATCCTACACAATCATAACTCATTTCTTCAGTATTTTGAACTCATCCTGATTAAGATGTTTGCTTTTACCTATTAACGATGACCTCAAATTTTTTTTTCCTCTGATAGAGAAATAAGATTTCTCTGGGAGCTAGGAGAGATGCCCATTCAGGTCCAGAGACAGTATTTGCTTTTTATTGCTATTTCAGGAATAACACACTTTTTAAAAGTCCTATCTAGAGGGCCAGGTGTGGGTGCTCATGCCTGCAGTCCTAGCGCCCTCTGGGAGACTGAGGTGAGTAGACCGCTTGAGCTCAGAAGTTCAGGACCAACTTGAGCAAGAACGAGAGACCCCGTCTCTTCTAAAAAAAGAAAAACTAGCTGGGCGTTGTAGTGAGCACTTGTGGTCCCAGCTAGTCAGGATGCTGAGGCAAGATTACTGAAACCCAGGAGTTTGAGGTTGCTGTGAGCTATGATGCCATAGCACTCTACCCAGGGCAACAGAGTTGAGATTATGTCTCAAAAAGAAAAAAAAAAAACCTCATATATATATAGTTAGGAGCACAGGAACATTTGATTTATTTTTTCCCATTTGAAAATAACTCTAGAGAAGTATGTGTGTGTGTGTCTGCATAGGTGCATACATGTATGGATACGTGTATGTGTGCGTCTGCATAGGTGCATACATGTATGGATACGTGTGTGTGTGTCTGCATAGGTGCATACATGTATGGATACGTGTGTGTGTGTGCATCTGCATAGGTGCATACATGTATGGATACATGTGTGTGCATCTGCATAGGTGCATACATGTATGGATACATGTGTGTGTGTCTGCATAGGTGCATACATGTATGGATACGTGTGTGTGTGTGCATCTGCATAGGTGCATACATGTATGGATACGTGTGTGTATATGTCTGCATAGGTGCATACATGTATGGATACGTGTATGTGTGCGTCTGCATAGGTGCATACATGTATGGATACATGTGCGTGTGTACGTCTGCATAGGTGCATACATGTATGGATACATGTGTGTGTGTCTGCATAGGTGCATACATGTATGGATACGTGTGTGTGTACATCTGCATAGGTGCAAACATGTATGGATACGTGTGTGTGAGTGTGTCTGCATAGTTGCACACATGTATGGATACATGTGTGTGTGTATATGACTGCATAGGTGCATACATGTATGGATACGTGTGTGTGTATATGTCTGCATAGGTGCATACATGTATGGATACGTGTGTGTGTGCATCTGCATAGGTGCATACATGTATGGATACGTGTGTGTGTGTCTCTTCATAGGTGCATACATGTATGGATACGTGTGTGTGTGTGCATCTGCATAGGTGCATACATGTATGGATACATGTTTGTAAATTGATACTCTCAGAAAGTGTAGGGAGAAGTATTTAAAAAACAAGGTCCTAAAAATGACATGAGAAGTTTTGGATAAAAGACTGGTTGGGAAGACGGTCTGATTTGATACTATTTTGGGCAATTGAACAAATAAGGTTTTACATCTCTGGGAGCTTATGTTTTGAGGACTGGCCATGAATTATCTGAAGCTAAATTATTTTCTTTGCCTTTTCTCATTTTTAAGGATAAAATCCCAACCTCTTTGAAATTAAGTATTTCCTTTAAACTAATACATTTTCACACAGAGTATTATCTAGGAAAAAACGATGCACTTTATTAATGCAGGGTACTGTACGCTGTTTATGGAAGAGTCACATCAATTCCAGCCAGCGTGCGGCTTATTAATAATTCAACCAAGTAGACTTCATGAACTTCAAGATAACAAGATAATTATTTTTGATTTTTAAAATTAAAAATAAAATCTACAATGAACAAATATTACTTTGCATATACAGGTTCTTTATATTACAGGTCCACTTAATGTTTTAACAAGCAAATTTCATCAATTATGTATATGAGCGTCTGTAAAATAACTAAAATACATTTGGAAAGTTATGGAAGAGTAAGTCAAATACATCCTTGCCCCCCACATATGAGTATATGCCCATGTGTTTCTGCATCTGGTTTAGATAGTTAAATATTAACAGCCTTGTCGGGTTTTCCATATTAAAGAGATAACACAATTTTTTGTTCCTATAAAGCATCAAAGCTAAAAACATTTTGCCTCCATTGCTTTTATGGGAGCCACAGGTAGAGGAAACCTGGGGCTGAAGACATGTGAGCCCATTTAAGAAAGTACTTCAGGGCAGGAGAAAGCTTGCTGAGAAGAATTTTATTTTTCAGCTCTAAAATTGGGGTGCCTTCTGAACTTATAAAACTGGATGATTCAACATGATCAGAGGAAAGGATTTAACCACCCAGTTTGAATGTCATCACTTTCCTCCGTCGTCAGAAGGTCTGCCCCAGCCCTGTCTCAGTGACAGGTCCCTTAATTAGCTTACTTCCTCAGCTTGGGTTTTCCTTGCTGTGATCATCTAACATCAGTTTGAGTGCCCTGGAATTGTAACTTGAAAAGAAAATCGTCCTACATTTTTTATTGTCTTGGTAATGGGCTACTTATTATCTTCCATTCCCCCTTCTCTATGTGTCCGATCACCAGTCTACACTCTGGTTGGGCAGGACACAAAGCCTTTCTGCATTTTCCATCGGCCCTTCTGGAAGGGCAGTCTGCAGCCAGGGCAGCCAAGTGAGCTGGAGGATAACAAAGTCTGCTGCTCCCGAACGCTCCACACCCAGCTGTGTTTGTCAAACTTGTCCTTCCTGACAATCACCGAGAGGACTTTAAAACACACTGTCAGGGAGGAAGAGATTTCCTTTCCTCACTCACCAGCAGGTTCCTGGCTCAGGCCCCTTTAAGAAAGACAGACTGATAAGAGAAAAGCATGCAGATTTATTTAATACAAGCTTTGCTGACCTGAGAGACTTCGTAAGGAAATGATTGCACAAAACAGGCAAACCTACATATCTTTACACTTAGGTTTGACGAGGAGTGGACAGCCACGGAGAAGGACAATCAGACAAAGGAGGCACGATCATGTGGCAAGGACCTGGGGAACTCGCCAGGCTCCTTCAGATTCTTCTCTGTGCCCTGTGTCTTCACAGATGACGATGCTCCTTCCCTCGGGGGACAGGGAAGGTTCCTCTCACATCAGAGCCTTACTACCTGCTTCAGGACAGAAGTGCCAGGGAGGCGAGTGACCCTCCAATGCTTGCTGTGTTCACAAATGTCCTATTTCCAGGTAGCGTGTCCTGAAACCCCCAACCATATTGCTGCACTCCACCTTCAGAGCTGCTGCCTCAGCGGGTCTAGAGTGGAGTCCTAACAGGCTTCTGGGCCCCTGGGAGAACCACTGGCATGAGAGCCGGGCTCAGGAGGGAGAGAGAGAGACGTATGTCCCTGGTATCTGTGAATCCACTTCGACACTTTGCTTTAAAATATTGTATATTCATTTCTGTTATAATATTTTTAAAGGGTGTGAAATTTCTTTTAAGCCAAACTGCCTGGGACAGCGTAATTTACCCAAGTCCAACTGCCAGATAAGCAGTGTCCAAGTGCGGCAGGAGAGCTCCACGTCGCGGAAATCACCAGCAGACACGCCCAGAGAGGCTCTCTCACCTACTCGGAACTTGAAACTGAGATCTTCTCTGAGGTTTTCTTTTTATTAATGGTACCTTCTGGAAAGACTATTTTAAAGTAATTTGAGAGTAGACAGTAGGAGGAGGGTAACTACAGGAAAACATGAGAAATATTTTACATAATCATATAGACTCCGTTGGCTTCTAATATATTTCCTTCCTGACTTTTTCTACATTTTTGTATCCCATTTTTATTTTCATTATTTCATATAAAGATTCTCATATTGTTTTCAATGATGTATAATGTTTTACCTTATAAATATGCCATTTTCATCATTTCCTCATTGTTGTATATTTATATTATTTCTGACTTATTACTGTTATACACACATACGCACACAATCCTATGCTGTTATATCTTGGAGTATTTTTTCCCCTACATTTTCACTAATGCCTTTTAAGGAAATTTCTAGAAATGTAATTGTTATGTGCAAGAATAAGAATATCTTTAAGGGTTTTACATACAGTATGGTAAAACCACCATAACCCAGTAAGTGGCATTCAAAGAATTCAACTGCATATAATGCAATGCTGTGGGATGTTAGTGTAAGGTTAAGGAAATGACCTGGGCAAGTCAGTTGCTACAGCCAGCAGGGAGGCCCCAGGTCCAATCATGTGATGTAGTCCATCCCTATCCAGGCTGTGGTTTGACACCACTAGCTTCTGCTTGATCATACTGATTTAAATATTTATGGGCACAATTCTGCATTCTTATACGAATATTCCAGACTAGTAGCAATGATGTCAAAAGTCTGTATCAACCCTAATCAACTGTCAGAAAATTTCCTTTAAAAACATAAATAAGAGTGTTATCTTTTTTGCTCAAAATTCAGAACTGTTTTGTTCCACTCAGGGTAAAAGTCAAGGTCATTGCATGGCCCTACCAGATAAGATCCTGCATTACCCTGCTGAACTCATCCCTTTCCCTCTCCCTCTGGCCCACTACGCCCAGCCACATTGGCCTTCTCACTAAGTCTTTGCAGTTACTGTTTTGACTTCCTGGAATGCTCTTCCTCCAAATGTTTTCATGTCAAATTCCCTTATCACTTCGAAGAGTTCATCTATATGTTATCACCTTCTTAATGAGACCTATCCTAATCAATCACCCCATTAAATAGTGTGTACCCACATACCCAACCTAGTCTCTGTCCTCAACCATTTGGTCCTTCTAATCCTTCTTATCTTCCAAAAAGTAAAAGCTGCTTGCCACTTTTTAACATACTATACAATTTAGTTATTTGTTATGCTTACTATTTATTTTCTGTAAACTCCACAAGCACAGCAACAACTGTCTTTTGTTAGCTGATTTGACCCAAGCACCTAAAATAGTCACTGACACATAGCAGGAACATAAAACCATTATTTTAATGAACTTTAGCTGGCCTACATTGAGAGTAGGGGCTGTCTAGAAAATAAACCCCAATCATTCATAACATTACAATGATGCAGCTCAGGAAACACCTATCCAAAAATATAGCACCTTGGCATTTTAGAAAATAGCAGAAGTAGGAGGGTAACCGTCACCTTCTTACCCTCATGAGGTCAGAAGGCCTTTGCATAAAAGGTGCTCTCCCTATGCCCAGAGTAAAGGAACATCCTTGTTTCTGAAGACATGGGGACACAGAGAAGAATCTGAACAACGGGTCCTGCTGAAATTCCCCAGTTTGTTACCTTAGATCATCTTTTCATCCTCCAATCATACTTTTCCATGTGCTCTCTCTTCATCAAACCTAGCATAAAAATACAGGAGTTTAACCATTTCCTCGGGTTTTTATTTCCTTCTTTGTCATGTTAAACTTCTAGAAAATAAATCTGTATGCATTTCTCTTACTGTATCATTGTCCTTTGTTATAGGGTCTCAGCCATAAACCTAAAATGGATAGAGAAAAATGTATTTTCACTCCCTATCATAGTCAAAGTCACATTGTTACCATATTATCTTAGAGATTCACTATATTTCCAACTTATTCTCCAAAAAGTTGAACAGATTTACTTTGCCCAGCAGTAGGGAAGGGTGCCCGCCTTACAGTGTGTGGCCACCTGTGGCTATTTCTGTACATGTTTGATCTTGGAGCTCTCCCCCCATCCTTACTGTGCACACAACTTTCTCTTGCTTTTTTTCTTGGATTCCTGTTCTTTTCTTAGTCAAATGTGAACATAATTTTTGATTGTGGTACCCCTAAATTTTCATCCAAGATAAATGGGTAAAAGACCACAAATGCCCACCTTGCTTACTTTTAAAAATGGTAACAAGGAATAGACTTTTAGGAATATTTTGGCAGTGGTAGGGGGTTAGGGAGAAGGATAAGTATAATACGTTGATAAGAAATACAAAATAAAGTCTTTATTTTTTTAATTTAAAATTGTGTGCAACAGATAGAATGTCCTTTATATCAGCTTATCCATTAAGGTAAAAAAAACCACTTTAGTATTATTTTAGATATATATATATAGCTATGAATGTCTTGGGAGGTAGAAGGGGCTCCTTATACATCTGAGATACTTAAATTTATTTTTAAATTTCCAATTTAAGGTAAAGGAAACAACATATTACGTAAGACTAACAAAGATAAATGTTGTTATCAAGATAAGTATCTATGAAGAATATTTCAAAGTGACCAAACTTGTAACATTTTTTTTCCAAAATAACTTTCTCATTTTGTTCTGAAAACAAATCCAAATGTATTTTCAGCATTGCTAAAAATATGAAAAATGGTGCTGATAGCCTACCTCATTCATCACTTTTGCAATTAAGAAAAGATTGTTTCTTCCCCTCTGATACTTGTTCTCTAAAAGCAGATAGAAGGAGGCCAAAATGAGGCAGCAAATCAAACACTTTGGACATGAATGTGATGGATATGAAAACATCACAGGGGACATCAAGAACCCAAATAAAATTACTAAGAAGGAAATAGGGAAGATATTAACTGCCTGGGAAAAAGGTTACTAAAATCTAAGTCATTAAGCAGTTCCTATATGATTGGGCAAAACCTGAAACTGTCTTCTGAAACATCCACAACTTAGAGGCCACCATATGTCATGCTAATGGAACCCTGTTCCCTTGTTACCTGCACTAGCTCTGATTAATGAAAGACATGGCATGAATGATACAAGTGATTACACTGCATAAGTTAGGATGCAGACAGGCCATGGCTTCATTAGATTCTGGAACAAACACCTCCTCTCCTGGGGCACGGCTGTCCTGAGCACAGCAGTCATCTGTTAAATAGTGGCATATTTCACCATGGAGGTTACCAAGCACTAGCTTAAAATTTAACACCTACCTTCCCAGAGCTGCCTTAAAACCTACTTCACTACCACCTCAGATGAAAATAAGAACAAAGGCATAAATAAGAAGGCAAACTTTAAAATGAAAAGGAAAGCCTTAATATGATGCAGAAGCCCAACTATTACAAGCCATGGATAATACAGATGTCTTTCTAGCCTTACCTGTGATGAGGTTTTGTGATTTCCATTTTGTAAATCCTCTTAACTAAGAACCTGTTCTCTTGTACCTCAGAAGGTCACTGACTTTGGCCAAGTGTTTCGATCTGCAAGGTACCCATAGGGAAGGCTAGCAGAGGAGGGAGAGGAACACAACCTAGGGCCCCACAAAGACCGAAGGGGAAAAAACCTCATGTTATCATCCTCGTGAATCTTTAAACTTCTATTGTCAGGTTGTGAATATACAGTTAATATTCATGTCTGTCTACCCTGTTTCTGCTACTACCATAGAAAGCTCAACATTTTTACCAGTAAGTCCAAGAGCTAATAATTTTTTTGCCTATGGTAGGGAGCCTTGTGAATGGCCTTTTACATATGGGCAGAACATTTTTTTTCTGAAAGTCTGGATACTTGTTGTAAGGAAAGTCAGGCTCTGCCACCTGGGAGATAGACGATCCTAATTTTGGAGCGTAATTACAAGACTTACCTATATCGCCTTCAGGTTTGGCCTGCCAGGGATTCAGTTAATAGATTCTTTAATTGTGGCTGAAGACCAATACCACCTTTTCTACTTCTTTAATGGCTAATGACTTTGACAGTGGGATTGATTCAAAAATTCCAAGGGCAAAAAAGATCTCTTCACAAAGCACCAGTTCCTCTTTACATATTTTTAATGTCCTGGTTAATGTCCACTAATACGATAACATAAAAGGATAGAGGCTGAGGAGAATGCTATTTTAATTATAAGCATGTTATATCTGGACCATCAATTAAACAAAGGAATCTGAGAGCTTAGAAAATAGAGGCTGTCAGGGGTGGAGCTCAAAGGAGTAGGGCACTGGCCCCATATGCTAGAGGTGGCAAGTTCAAACCCGGCCCAGGGCAAAAATCACACAAAAAAATAGAGTTTGTCAAAGAGTTCATAGTGTTCTTGGAAAATCAAAGCATACATGAGGAAAGTTCACACAATTAAAGATTAGCTGCTCAGTATATGAGGGGACTTCAAAAAGTTCATGGGCAAATGGAATTAAAAGATAAATAACTTTCTTCCCAATACAACCTCTATAATTATCAAGATACTTTTAGAAGTGATAACACCAGCCAATTAGTTCATCAGTAAAGAACTGAAGGTCTCCAGAATCTGACCATGTCAACACCATCTGGTTACCTGGACCGAAGAAAGGTGGGTGTGCTTTATAGATTTTTTAAGATTAGAAAACAAAAAGAAGGCAGAAAGAAGTACATCAGGGCTGTAAGGTGGATGCCTAATAATTTCCCATGAAAAATCTCACAAAATTAATCTTTTTTGATGACAGGATTGAGCAAGAGCCTGGCTGTATTGGGGAAGGACTCTCTGGAGATGATTTCCTAGGTGTTTTGCTGCTAAATCTTTGGTTAACTTTCTCAAAACACTGATACTATCAGCAGATGTTATCATTCCTTGGTCCTCCAAAAACTCAACAAGTAACATGCCTGGAGCATCTGAAAAAACTGTTGTTGTGACCTTTGCTCTTGACCTATCTATCTGCTTTTGCAAAGACTTCACAACTTCTACCTCTTGTTGCTCTGATGGTGCTTTTTCATCAGCGTCACTCTGGTAAAGCCAGGTTTCATCCTCCTTTAAAATTCTTTGAAGAAATGCTTCTGGATCTTAACACCACTTGTTTAAAATGTCTATTGAAAGCTTTGCACTTTGCTGCTGATCGAGGTACCCACAGCATAGAAAGCTGGCTCAACTTTTACTTTCCAGTCAAAATTGTGTGTGAACTGATTGGGATGTCTATAGTGTTAGCGATTGTCTCTGCTATTAGTCATCAGTCCTTTTCCATTGGGACATGAACAGCATTCATTTTTTCCTAACAAATTGATGCAGAAGGTCTGCCAGTGTGGGCTTCACCTTCAACATTATTTTGTCTCTTTTAAAAATAAGCTATCTATTTGTAAACTGATCATTTCTTTGGAGCATTGCTCCCACAGAGTTTTTGTAAAACTTTACAGGTTTCACCATTCTTCCACCCAAGTTTGACCATAAATGTCATTCTTGCTTCACCATTTCAGCAGAATTCATGGTGCTCTGTTAAGGGCTCTTTTCGAACTGATGTCTTATCCTTCTTAGGATCTCAAACTAGATTCTGTTCAGACAGGTTATTAAAAGAAACTATGAGCTTATTTTGGTGTGGAAAACATTTAAAATCCATGCATAGTTTTTTCATAATATGCATTTTCCATGAACTATTTGAAGATCCCTTATACACAGCAATAAGAAGAACATTAGAATTTCACAGCAAAATTTCTGAAGTGAGGTGTTGCAGACAGTTCTCAGAGAACAGAAAAGACATAAGCTTCTTTTTGAGAAGAGTTCATATAAAATCACGAGAGGGAAGAATCCAGGTTATATCTCAATTTTAGCCTTGGTTTCATGAGATCTCAGCATATTTGAACATTGTACTTGCCTGAAAAAGTAAAAGTTTGAAGCTTTCTAAAGCCAAACCTGTCCCCTACTATTTCTCAAGAAATATTTTCATTTTATAACACATTGGTTTATTTATCTTAGAGCAATTAAAACAAACTAATTTAATAAAGAAAATTGGGGTAATTACTTCTTGGAACATTTTGTATGATTCATTATATAAACCTGTTCCTCGTTGTGCTGAACAGAAGAAACACAAGCATGAGCATGGGAGAAAAAAGTTCTAAAATTCTATTCAGGTAGCCTCTAAAATAAAGCCAAAGGATGAGCTGGAGATGGCACAGAACTCGGCTGCACAAGGCTTACAACACTGTTTTCGCTTTATTCAAGTGTAGCCCGGGGGTGAGAGTAGAAGGAGCATGATGTGATTAGACATTGGGGATTCAACCCGGGAACTCAGCACTGGTGAGATGACGGCATAAACTAGAGACAGAAAAGCTTCCACTGATGAGGAAGAGAATGATAGTTTAAGAAAAAAAAAAAAAAACATAGAAAGAAAGTAGAATCAACAAGGTATGTAGAATCAATTGAATAGAATGTGGGATGATGAAGAAATGTGGAGAAAAGAATGATATAGGTGATGACTCACAGATTTAGGGCTTGGGCAGAAGCCTAGACAGTGGCATCACTCACTAAGATAAGGAATATTCACCAAAAAAAAAAAAAAAAAAAAAATGTGCTGAGAACAAAATTAGTTAAATTTTAGACCCATTGGATTGAGAATGTTTACGGGTTTTCATGTACCATCTTTTAAACTCCTTACAAATAAAAAGCCTTCTGGGGAAATAAAATTAAATAATTCTGAAAAGTTTTGACCAATTTCATATGGACAGATAAAGTATATCATATGTTTTTTTGCTGTAAAAGTTGAATACTTTATGTTTGTTCCTATAAGTATTGTAGACTTTAATTTTAAGAGTGGAATTCTATTTCAAACCAATAGGCCTGTCAATCCATCTTTCAGTGATGGCAGGACAGTCAAGAAAGAAGGTTCCAATCTGCCAAAGGATTTGGCTGATCGTCAAGAAGAAATAAAGGGAGCAATTTGCCAATTACTGCCCCCTTGTGCTCAATAAGTGTCAAAGGCAAATTGAGCAATGTACCTGTATAGAATGGCAAAGCGTCAACACCAACATATAACATTATTCTAGCTGAAAATTGCACCCCAAGCTCTTACTTTATAGTTGAGATTATTGGGGGCCATGGGACGACTTAACCACAATCACAGTGCTCATTGAGCAGGACCAGAATTCATGTCTGACTTCCTAGACAAATTTTTTTCCTTGGTACCAAATTCCATTTCTTTCTGTGTTTTCTGGATTCACAGGCCACTTCCTAACATGAACACTTTATTCATGCTTAAGTTACAAAAGAAGAATTCATAAAACCAAGAAAGGTGATCCTGGGTGTATTACACAACTGTAAAACCAATCTGCCACTAAATAAAAGACAAATTTAGGAAGAGTGTCATTCATGCTCTCCACAAATAGGTAACCAAAAGCTTCAGGAAGAAATAATTCATAAAACCTAAATTACCTTGACTAAAAATGTTCACTCATTTCCATAAATGAATAATTAATTCAAGCTAAATGGGGTGTGTGTGCAAATTTTGGCTTTTAACAATTCTGCTTAACTATCTCGGGACAAAGAAATTTTAATAAAGAACTGAGATTTTCCCCAAAGTTTGTCTGATTTTAATTAATTCAATATTATTTTGCAACTCAGAATGTCATTGTCAGCAAAAATGATTTTTATCTGTGACTCACACTGAATCCCTTGGGAGTGGCACCGTGGGAGCCTGATAGATATTCCTCTTCCAGGGGGCTTTCTCTACAATCAATTTAAGGCAGTTTCTATCAATCCATTGGTATATTAAACACATTTTCTATCTTTGATTGAATTGAGCCCACTAGCAGTTGTTTTATATATTAAAAAACATATTTCTAAAGCTCCATGAACCACAAAACCATTTGAAAAATAATGGTGCTGAGACATTAGCCATAGGTTGAATAAATTTAAATCCCCCAAAGTCCCAAGATCACATGTAGTGACCTGATACAATAACGACTGAACCATTTGAAAAATGGAGAAGAATATCTTTTAATATTACCACACACCTACATCACCCATGCAAATCGATTCACTTATCCCCATGCAGGGAAAAGAAGAATGTTTTCTAAGTGCCTTTACAAAACTAATGTACATCACAAACACTTTCCAATCTATAACTAATAGAATCAAGGAAGACATTTAATTAGCAATTAGTCTGATTAACATTCCTTAGAGATTAATTTGTTTTACCAGATGGCCTTCCTAAAAATAATTCTTAGAGGATTTCTTTTAAAATCAGCTAAACTAATTATAAAATGTAAGAAGAGAGAAATTTTAACAATCATACTGAGAATAAATTAATGTGTTTAAGTTGTAAGTGTTTAAGATGTGGTTGGGAAATAGAAATGGCAAGGGGAGTTTGTGATTCTGCCCTTCATTATCTATCTTAGTGAAGATACTCAGCTAGGAACTAGAAATGACCGTTTGTTGAGGGCAAAATCCAGGGTTGAGTCAAACAGCAGCTAGGGATGAGCAAGCTGTGTAAGAAGGGAACATCCCAAATTAAACACTAGGAAACTAAGCTGGACCAAAGTCAAGGGAAGTTCCAAAAATGCAAAAGAAGAAGAGAGCAACTGACTTGTTGTGGGGCCACAGCTGATGGCCTTTCATCTGGATGGCATGCGTTTTGAGAAATCTTTCCAGATGTTGTGATAGATTTTCTCTTATCCATGAAGAGGAGAGTCTACATTTATCTAGTGCCTACTTTTATCAGATGCTGAACCAAAAGCATCAAATACTCACAGGTATGTACATTATCTCAGAAGGATTTGTTTTCACCAAAACCCTTATTATTATTACATTTTTTTTTGTCTTCCTGAAACACACAGGCTGTATTTCTCAGCCTCTACTGTTGTAGGCTTGGCAGTGATACCGAGTTATGGCCGGGGAGTTTGGGGAAACATGATGCTCCTCTTTCTGGTCGGCAGGAGACCTAGAGAGTGGATCCCTGAACCATGGATAAGGTTCCCCTACTCATGTGTACCCACGATGGGTTGATGCACTCAAAAGGAATAAGCACTCGCGGTGCTAACCACACACCTTTGGAGATATATTTGCTACTGAAGCTTGCATTACTTGCCCTTTACCTACTTATCTAATACCTACAACAGTTAGATATAAATACCTACGACAAAATAGATAATACCCATTTATCTAATTTAATACCTACAACAATTTGTTGTAATGGTATTTTTATCTTATCAAATGAGTAAAAAATGTCAATTAGGAATTTGAACCCAGGTCTGTCAGACACTAAGATCCATTTCTTGTCACCCAGTAGACTGGTAAACAGAATCCAAATCAAGAAAATCACCTGTTTTGTTTTGTTTTAATTGAGATGAAATTCAATAACGTAAATTAACCATTTCGAGGGAGTAATTCAGTGGCATTTAGCATTTTCAAATGTTTTACAGTTATGTGAACATCTATCTAGTTCCAAAAACCTTCATCACCCAAAAGAGAACCCTGGACCACCAAGTACATTCCATCCCTCCCTCCTCCAGCCCCTGACAGGCAGCAAACTTGTTTCTGTCCCTAGGGATTTTTCAATTAGAGATATTTTGTATAATTGGAATCGTACTATTTCTGGCCTATGGTGTATGGTATAATTCACTTAGCATAGTTTTTTGGAGGTTCAGCCGCAATGTAACCTGTGTCAATATTTCATTCCTTTTTATGACAGACATCAGTTTGTGTATCTGTCCCCCACGTACACTGTTCACTATCATGAACCCTGCTTCTTCAATGCACAGACATGCACAGGTATTTGAGTAGCTATTATCCACTCTGTGGGGTATTTACCTAGAAATAGAAATGCTTCATACAGGTCCTCAGATTTAGGCTTTTGAGGAACTCCAAACTGTTTTCCACAGAGACTGAACCATTTTACATAACTAATGTCATTGTGCAAAGATTCCAATTTCTCCACAGCCTCCTCGACATGTGTTATTTTCAGTTTTTGGATTAAAGCCATCCTAGTAAGTGTGAAATGATATATTATTATAGTTTTGATTTGCATTTCTTTAATGACTGAGACATTGAGCTTCTTTTCAGGTGTTATTGGACATTTATCTTCTTTGGTGAAATGTCTATGTAAATATTTTACCCACTTTTAAATTGGGTTATTTGGGTTTGTATTGTTGAATTGCAAGTGTTCTTTACATATTTTGGATAAGAGACTCTTACCAGACATGTAACTTTTCCCCATTCTATATATTGTTTTCTTACTTTCTTGGTAATGTTCTTTAATGCAAATAAGTTTTTTTTTTTAATTTTGATAAATCTTAACTTATTTATTTACCTATTGGTGTTAATGTGCTAGGGATCATATCTAAGAATCAAATGCCAAACCCCAGATCATAAAGATTTACTCTAATCCTTTCTTCTAAAAGTTTTATAGTTTTAGCTCTATTCATGCTATTGATTTAAGTTAACTTTTGCATTTGCTGTGAGGAAGCAACCCAATTTCGTTTGTTTATATGTGGAAATCCACCTTGACCAATACCATATATTGAAGAAACGAGTCTTTCTTCAATGAATGGCTTTGGTATCTTGCCAAAAATTAGTTAACCATAGATGTTTGGGTTTATTTCTAGACTTTCAATGCTATTCTATCTGTTCATGTCTTTCCTTATCCCAGTACTACACTGCTTTGATTGCTGTAGCTATCTGTATAGTAAATTTTAAAGTGGGCACGTCTGAGTTCACCAACTTTGTTCTTTTTCATTCTTGTTTTGGCTGTTCAGGGCTCCTTGCAATCCCTCATATATTTGAAGATTGGCATTTCCATTTCTGCTGAAAAAGGGTGACTGGAATTTTGATGGGGGTTTTATTAAATCTATAGATGGATTTAGCTAGTTTTGTCATTTTTTTATTGAAGATTTTAAAAGTTTATTTTTCAATAAGTAAACACAGAAATATGTGTGTGTGTGTGTGTGTGTGTGTTCAGGTTCAGTGAGAATACAAAGAATTGGTTCACACTGTTTGCATTTGTTAGGGAAAGTCCCTCTTATAGTTATGTCCCACCCCCAAGAGGTGTGCCATACACCGGAACTTCCCATCCCCTTTCTCCTCCCCTCTCCCTGTTCTCTTGTTCCCCTGCCCTCCACCTTGAATTGCTTTGAGTTTTTCTCTTGTGTGGGCATGTATAGATCATCTACTTGCTTCATAGTAGAGCTGAGTATATCAGATTCTTGCTTCTCCTTTCTGTGACACTTTACTAAGAAGAATGTGTTCCAGCTCTACCCAGATTAATACAAAAGGTGTAAGGACAGCTTTGGATGCCTTCATTCCCCCCAAGAAACTTTCTACACATTTTTCCTCCTAGGATTTCAGCATTTCATTATTTACCTCCACTGTAGTCTTTTGTAGTCTAGGTTATCCATTTACCTTATAATATTTTCAAGAAAGCCCACCATTTTTCTATCCTGACAGAGTTCCAGCAACAAGCAAATTGCATTGAATTCCTCAGGAAGCCCCAAGACTGGTTTGAATGGATGAAAACAATTTTTTTCAGAATAAGGTCTGGTTTTCCCCCTCCAGAATCAGGGAGCAGCATCCCATGCTGGGAACCTGGGCTTCAAGAATCCCACCAACCAGAGAAGAGGAGTGTGGTAAAAGCAAGTAAAAATAACTTGAAACTTTCCTACCATTTTTAAGTTGCCTTTTTCATGATTTGGCATTCATTTGGTTGCTGTGAAAATTTGGCTGTTTTCCAGAATTCTAACAAAGTTGATTCTGACAGTTTTTACTTGATTTTTCAGTGTTTCCTAGAACAGGCCCTCAGAGCTACCTTTTTCATCACTTTTACTGACATAATTTAATGTGTGATTTTTGACATGACACTAGGTAAAAACTTATTGGTCCTAAATAGTACTGTGCCCATGTCCTTGATTTTCAGTATTATCACAGTGAAATACCCATTATTACCAATTCAACTAATGCATCACAGACACCACCTAATTAGAGTCCCAAAATAAATGGAAATTAGTGAAAAAAAATAAGTAGTAACACAATTATGGGGTAGGTTTGCAGAATAGTTAAAAAAAATTTCAAATTAATAGAAAAAAATGCTTTATTCAGCTCAAATGCATCTTTAGTGGGAAAAAGTCATTCAGGAATGTGAGCTTTGGAACCTCCCCTTGGTCGATCTGACATACATCACACAGTCATTTATCACTGCCACAGTCCTCGTCGCCCCATTCTACCTGGTAGGCAGGAGCATAGTGAGCAACTGTATACACCTTATTCCTTTATATTTTTATTAAGATAAATGAGGAGAGAATTCCTAGAAAAGGCAAGAGCTCTAGGAGGGACCCCACAAAACAAGAGGGAAACACTCCCGACCTACTCCAATAAGAAATCAACTTCAGTTATTACTTTTCATTTTTTAAGAGTCAAAGCTTCTCCATTTCTTTCAGTGAAAACTTACTTTAAAATATATTACTTTATTTTCAAAAAATTAAATTTCAACTGTATTATTAGGGAGAAAATAATAAAAGCATTGCATAAAATTATTTCTGATTTCACCTGAGAAGGTAATTTAAGTCAAAAATGCACACATACATATTTCATATATGTGATACAAACATATCAAGAGATGAATGTGTACATATATAAACACATAAATATATGCAAATACATGCATACTAAGGGCATAGACAGACAAATAAAAATACTAAATAAAATCAGTAAATTAGGCTCAATTCCTGTAGCACAGTGGTTATGGCACCAGCTGTATGCACCCAGGCTTGTGGGTTCAAACCCGGCCCAGGCCAGCTAAACAACAATGACAACTGCACCAAGAAGATGGTCAGATGTTTTGGTGGGCACCTGTAGTCCCAGTTACTTGGGAGCCTGAGGCAAGAGAATTGCTTAAGCCTAAGAGTTTGAGGTTGCTGTGAGCTATAATGCCATGGCACACTACTAAGGGTGTCAAAGTGAGACTCTATCTCAAAAAAAAATCAGTAAATTAGTATCTTGAATAAATAGTTGTTTTCTACCATACATGTGAATGTTGAAGTGTCAGACATAGGTATACCATGAACAGTAGGTCTTCCTCCCCAAACCTCCAAGTCAATTAATTCTATTCATGACAGGCAACTGCCATTCCTACTTTCCTGTCTAGGCCAAAAGTTATTTTTTATGCATAGTTAAGCACAAATGAATAAATACGCACACAATAGACATTCCCTTTATGTGAACAGAAGCCTCGCATCTACACGCACATTCACAAACACAGGGAAGTGATACACGGTATTAAACCACTGTGGGCTACAACAAAGCCTCATCTTACCTGTGGGCTTACCAGCCTCTCCTCAAGCCCTGAGAACATTGGCTTATTTGGGAACAAGTCCTAGGCTTCATATTATTTTATCTAAAATATGCCTGATCATATCTCTATAAGAGGACTTTAAATACCAAAACCAATAGCACCATTACACCTTAACAAATGAACAATAATTACTAAATATTAAATATCTACTGCTCAAATTCCCCAGATGTGTGGGCGTGTGTTATTACAAAAGTGTGACAGTATGTCTGGGGGACAAATTCTTGTAGATCTTTTTCATAGAGTTCAGATATCCCCTTCAATTTGGTATTTTTCCTTTAACTTCATTATATTTTCTGTAATGAATATTTTCCATTTATGTGTAGCCACCTTATTTTTATTTCTCTTACTATTTGGAAGTTTACTTAGAATGTGTGATGATATTTCCTTTGGTTACTAAAACATTATTTTATAAAACATGATTTAGAATAGCAGCATGCAATTCCATCAAATGAGAGAAGAGTAATTCATTTAACCATTTTCCTATCATTATGGATTTTTTATTATTATTGTTTTGGTTTTGGTTTTGCCATCTAACATCACTAGTCTGTACATTCTTAAAATCATGCCATTTTTATATCATCAGTGCTATTGGTTAATCCCTATTGCATAATTTTTACCATGTATCTTAAAATTACATTAAAAACATTTAAAATATAGATTTTGTTTACTACCTGGATTTTTCAAAATTTTCTTCCAAATCTTGGGCCTACCATTTTATTATCCCCATTGTGCTCTGAAAATGTCTTTTTGGTTCATTGACTAGTAAAACATATGGAAAGTGAAACCATGCTAGTAACTATTTGTTGGTCACTATTAATTGGAGTATTTTAGTATTCCTCCGGAATACCTTTGATTATACATGGAGGGTCTCTTTGGAGGGACTGCAAACTGGGTGTGGATAGTTCGCCTGCCTGTGTGGGTGAGAGGTCCTTTCTGTGGTCTGAGTGGGACGGAAGCCATGCACCAAGCTCTTTCTGATTGACTAGATTTTGCCTTTGCCTAATCTGAGGCCGTTTTGTTTCTGCAAACTGCTGGAATCACTGAGGATCTAACTAAACTCAATTTGCTTAACACATTTTCTCCTTTAATTTCGTGCATATGTGTGGGGATATGCATTTTTTCACCCCTCAGTTCCTGAATACTGATTACCACTTCCTAAAGTTGGTTCTGAAGGGTCTTTTTTTTTCTTCTGAAGGGTCTTTTTTTTTTTTTTCTAATTTGCATCATTCTCTTTCTTATTACAGTCAAGCCTTCTACTGAACCACTTTATTCAGATATCAGATACACTCTTAACTGTGATTGGCAGCCCTCAAGGAAGTGGGATTTGTTTTGGTTGGGTTGAGACCAGATGAGCAGAGTTTTAGATCTTAAGACAAGTCTAACAGCTTGATTGAATGTTGATCAGATGGAGTGAAATACTCCAGAGCAAAATATTTCAGGGCTTAAAAATAAGACCCAGGCAGCACCCATAGCTCAGTGGGTAGGGCATCAGCCACATATACACAGGCTGGCAGGTTCAAAACTGGCCTGGGCCAGCTAAACCACAGTGACAACTGTAACAACAACAATAATAAAATAGCTGGGCATTGAGGCAGACACCTATAGTTCCAGCTACTTGGGAGGTTGAGGCAAGAGAATGACTTAAGCCCAAGAGTTTGAAGTTGCTGCAAGCTGTGACTCTATGGCACTCTACCAAGGGTGACATAGTGAGACCCTGTCTCAAAAAAAAAAAAAATGGCCCAAACTCTACTTTCCAGCCTCACAAATTGTCATTCTTACCTTTCCACCTATTTAGGAAAGTAGAAAAAGCCTGGTAAAAATAATCACTCTTTCCCAGGCTCTATGCCAAGCCCGTTATAAACATTCCCATAGAATCTTTGCTTGAGAAATGCGTAGCCTCCTCATTTTACAGATGAGATAATATAGACTCAGAAAGATCAGATAATGTAACCTGGCCAAACTGTGATAGCAAAACAGACATGAAGTGGAAACTAGGTGAGTCTTGACTCTGCGTCTATGTTCTAACAATTCTTCCTGCGTTGAGTAGTCTCCAAATGACATAAGCTTTTGTGTCACATTGGACTCTACATGTTTGTCTGAATATGTCATACTTTTATAAACCTTTAAGCTTTTCCACATGCTTTTCCCTCTGCTTAAGATCTTTGCACCCTTCTCATTCTGATATACCCCTCTAGTTCTTCAATATGAAGCACAATTGTTATTTTTTCTTTGAAGCCTTCCTTTGTGCAGACAGAATGAATTGCTCTTTTCTCCATAGTCCTATAAATATTCTATTTGTCTCATGTCTGCTTCTTCCACAAGCAAGTATTTCGTCTGATTGTTATTGTGTCCCCAGTCCATAGCATAGTCCCTGATACCAAGTAAACATACAGTAAGTACCTAATTAAGTCACAAATCCATTAGGAAGTAAATCAAATAATAATTAGTATTTGCCAGCACTAAAATAAGACATGGTAGATGGTTGGATCTGTAGATGCTTCAGAGGGCAAGTGGGAGAAAGAGATTTCTCCTACTCAAGATAGTAGGTAGAAATTAGGGTGATGCCAGAATTAGTTTGGGAATCAGCAGCTAACTATGCCCTCTACAATTAAGTCCTGCCTTTGTGGAGAAAGAATGAAGAGAGGATCTACAGGAAAAGAAAATGCCTAAGGTCTTTCCCTTGAGATGAGCAGTTTGACACAGTAGGAGGAGCAGATTCTGTCTGCCTTTCTACGTTCTGCTTGCTTTTGGTCCCCCATTTGATGTGTATGACTTTTCCAAAGTGGTACTAGGCACGGAACTTTGTATGAAATAACTCCATATTCTCAAGGAGGACAGGACCCAATGTACACACACACATTGTCTCCTGCACTTTCCCACTTGGGTGTAAGGCAGGAATGATAAAGAATGGTTAGATGTGAAGTAATATGGACTGGTTGTAATAAGCATGTCTATTTCCACATTGCTTTTTTAGGAAAGAAGTGACAGGCCCAAAACCCACACAGGGAAGTGAAATGCTGCTCATGAGTTAAAGCACAATTGTTGAACCTCTGAAGCTTCAGGAAGAACAGCAAAGCACCAGGAGGCTGGTCAAGGCGTCTGACCCAACACTCAGGGCTTTCCTGAAGTCTTCACTTACTGAGCTCTGAGTGGGAGCCATGAAACCAAGCGTGCTACAAAAAGTTAATCCTTAGGGTCAATTTCACAGCCAAGAAGTGCTGAATGATTTTAGTTCTTTTATTTGTCCCCTTGAGAACAATCATGAAATTCAGTTGGCCTTCATCCTCGAATCTAAATGTCTGATATTTGGCAAGTAAATGGACCTCAACTATAAATAAACCATTAAAAGAGAATAAATTCCAGTGTGGATGACCTTCATCTCTAACATTTGGAACTTTGAGCAGTTTTTTCACAAAGCAAAATTTTGCCTTGAATTTATTTAAAGAAATATTATGTTAAGAGCTAAATCTTTCTTATATATGTTGGTCATTAAAAAACTTGAGATACACAAAAATCAAGAAATGCAAAATCCATGCGGATGGAAACAAATGAAGCCGTCCCAGCAACACTGATGAGCCGAGCCACGCTGCACCCGACGTGGGTGACTCAGAAGGACGCGGCCAACTGTGCTTCTCACAAGTGAGTAATGGACCATAACACAGTCTGTCTCAAACGTATATTTACTCTTAAGCTCAGCAGTAAATACTACCAATAATTATACTTTGCAAAGTTAAATATGGACTTACACAATTTAACTACATGGTACTAAAGTTACTAAATGATACATATTTTTTAATTTTTGTCCAATAAGCACTTTGTAAGTAAAAGTTTTTAAATAAGATACTATTCAGCCTCTTAAAAAGATGGAGACTTTACATCTTTTGTATTGACTGGGATGGACGTGGAACACATTCTTCTTAGTAAAGCATCACAAGAATGAAGAAGCAAGAATCCAATGTTCTCAATTCTAACACCAAGGCAGTAGATGAGCTAATACAAGGGAGGTAGGGGAACGAGGGAGCAGGGGGAGGGGAGGAGGAAAGGGATGGGGTACATGGTATATGGCATAGCTCTTGGGGGTGAGACCCAAGAATAAAAGGGACTTTAACAAATGCAATTAGCATAACCCAATTATTTGTACCTCAATAAAAAATAATAATAAAATAAAATACAAATAATAGGAATCTCAGCACCTCTTTGACAACCAACTTAGAAATAATGTTGCAGGTGGAAGTCGTCAGTGACTGCTGAGATTGTGGGGTGAAATGTTTAGTGATACATGACACCTCTCCAAAGATATATTAGTTACAAAGGGAAAGTAGTATCTTTATACGAGAGAAATAATCAGGTCTTGAAACTTACCATTGCCAGGAATGAGATAGGAAGACCGTGTGCCTCCTGACACGATACACCACGAAGGATGCAACATCCTATGTGATCTTCCTGATAAAAATGAACAACCTGAATCTAACCATGAAGAAATATCAGAAAAGCCAAAATATGGATATTCTAGGAAATAAGTGGCTCATCCTATCCAAAAATATCAAAGTCACAAAAGACAAACTAAGGAACTCATCAGGATTTTAGGAGACTGAAAAGAAACGACAACGAAATGTAATATGTGATCCTGTAATGGATCCTAGACCAGAAAAATGAAATTATTTTACTGTAAAGGACATCAGTAGGACAGTTGAGTAAGGTGTACAAATAATAGTACTCTTATTGACATTAATAATTATGCTCTGGTTATACAAGAGAATGCCTCTGTTTTTAGAAAATATGCAACGAAATATTTAGGAGTAAAGGGACATTATGTCCATATCTTCCTCCTGAACAGTTGAGAAATAGAAATTATGATATGATACTGATGTATACTAAACATAAACACACACGTGGGGAGGGGAGAGAGAGAATAAAAAACAAACACAGAAAAATGTGGATATGCAGGGATTCTATGTGGAAGGTAAATGTCAAGGGAAATTCTTTGCAGTATTTTTGGAAATTGTCCATAAGTCTGAAATGATTTCAAAATAAAAATGTCCCCCAGAGACCAAGTGGTCCAGGCCTCATTCTCTGACAGAGGAAACCGTGATCACAGAGCTGATCCCCAGTCAATCTAGATCCTAAGTCTGAGGCTTCCCTGGCCTCAGCCTGTGCTTCTGCACATATGTAACTGTGGCCGCAAGAGATCTGCATTCAGCTTCTAACTTGAAAGAACACAGCACTCCAAACTGTGGCAGAAATGGGCTTTTACTCTGCTCTTCCCACCTTCCTCTCTTTGGGAACAGCCTGACCTGGGACATAGCAGAGCCCTTTCCTCTTGCCCTTAATCCCCCATTAGTGTTTCAAGAATTAGAATTGGAGAAGAAAACAGACCCTTTGAAATAGTTCCTATCCCCTCAGCAATCAAAGGTAAGAGCACAGCTTCTAACTTGGATTTGCAAGTATTCAAATTCCAGTTCTGCCCCTTTAATATCTATATGAATCTGGGTAAATTCCTTGGCCTGTATTTCTGTAAAATGGATATAATAACAGTGCAGCATTTGCCTTTTGGACTACTGGGAGGATTAAGTGAGACAACTTAAGTAAAGCCTTAGCACGGGGCCTGACACATAAGTGTTCAGAACATGTGATTGCTTTCATGAATTGAAAGAGGAGCTGGCAGCAAGTCCAGATTCTCATTTCTGAAAAAGCAAACTACAGTTGGTAAAGGATTTTGCACATATATATGGAGTCAATTCTCAAATTCATGTGAGTACTTATAATTTTGTCCAGAAACGCAGTCACACAATAATTATTTTACCTCTATCTTCTTCATGAAAAAACTGATTGTTAAGTTAGAAATAGAATTGGAAGCATCCTAAATGTCTATCGGCAAGAAACTAGCTAGGTGCTTTCTGATACTCACCTTCATTGGAGTGACAGGCGGCAGTTAAGAAGAATGAGGCAGGTGAAAGCGTGGAGGGTGGGACAATATCCCATCCACATTGTGAAGTCGGGAAAGGAGCAAATAGAAAAATAGGCTTTACGGCAAGTTTGTAATTTCTTTAAATGTGCACAAGGGAAAAAAGGAATTAGACAATTATATTCAAAACCATTAAGAAATAACAGGGAATAAGATTAGGAAGGAAGTGGGGAACATTCAGACTCTACCTTACACATTAGTTTCTAGTTGTTGATTTCAATAATAAGCATTACTCATGCATTCCTAACAAGGCTACTGCACATGCTACTGAAAACTTCTTTTTGTGTATATGCATATGTTATACACACACGTGTATATAAATATAGAATTCTATCAAGTCAGCATTGTTATTGCTTTGCCCGGCTCCTGATGGTAGCACGGGGACTGTCAGAGCTACTGAGTCCATATTGTTCCCAGAGGCGCATGGCAGGTTGTCATAGTAACCTGACTGGACGTGTGGTTGGTTTGGTATAGAAGAGAGTGAACCAAACAGAACTTCACAGCACACCGTGCTTAAGCATTCATGTGCTTCCTTTGTTGCTTAATTAGCAAAATAAGCATCTTAAAAAATTATGGGATTTCATAATATGACTATAACTAGTATAACTATAGACTATTGTTTAAATTTGAATCAGTTTGGAAAGAGAGGATGGTGGAAGTGGAACAAAGTAGTTAGGTTTAATAGGTGCACTATTTCGTAGAGAAAATACTTTAAACATGGATCCATGGGGAGAAATGAATCAAAGGAACTCTTGGTAAATAAAAGTTGTGGAAAGGTGAGATGCAAACAGGTGAGGACGTGAAGCTCGAGGCTCAGTTGACTAGTCCACGGTCACATGTGGAGCTAGTGTTGTGACTGTGGGGCGGGTGCCTGTTGGGGCGGGTGCCTGTTGGGGCGGTGCAGGTCATGTCCAGGGTATGGGGCCCAGGTTACAGCTGCAGCGAAGACGGCAGCCTGTGCGATGTTCCTCGCGGCCCTGGGAAGGCTGCGGCTGCACGTCTGCACCCTGCACCTCCAGCTGGGACTGCAGCCCTATTCCTGCTAACGTTCCTTCTGTCAGGAGAAGCCTGATCTTATATGAAGCACCAGCTGGAAAATGTTGCCTAATTCACACACCACTGTGTATGAAGAAAGTAAAAGGCAGTTGTGGGATGGACCAGTCCCATGGTCACCATTTGCCACCTCTGGGAATCTCAGTCAGCTGGCTCCTTGGTGAGGCTCTCCCTCTCTAATTCTGTTCCACTGTCCCCAGTCTCCACCTTAGTCACCCCTTCATACAAAAATTAAACTTTTATTATTTTTTTATTATTTTATTTTATTTTATTGTTGGGGATTCATTGAGGGTACAAAGAATTAAGTTACACTGATTGCATCTGTTAGGTAAATTCCCTCTTATAATTGTGTCCCAGCCCCAAGAAGTTGCCATACATTGTGAACCCCCAAATCCCACCCTCCTCCCCTCTCCCACCCCCTCATTCTCCTACCCCCCACCATGTATTAGTTCATCTACTGTCTTCAGATTAGAATTGAGTGCTTTGTATTCTTGCTTCTCTATTCTTGTGATGCTTTAATAAGAAGAATGTGTTCTAAAATTAAAATTTGAAATAAATAAAAGATAGGACCACTTAAAAGTTACCGAATGAAAAACAACTGGAAACAGAGCAAAGAGAGAAAACATAATTAGGAACAAGAAACAGATTCTGGCCTTCTAGATGCTTAGTATCTAATGAGGCAAGAAGAATCAGGCCAATGACCCCCACAATAAGAAGTATTACAGAATAATTAAATTGGGGAATGCTATAAGAAACTGCTAGAGTAGTTGATTCATTCCAGCTGAGTAAATGAGGAGACTTTCAATGGCAGGAAAGGCCTTGAAAATAAATAAGATTTCCACAGTTTTGGAAGAAAAGAAGCAGCAGCCGCTGATAATCAGCCAGCAGCACAAAAAGAAGTGTGCTCAAGCCTCATGGAGCGGGGGAAACTGTGGGGCTGGGAAAACAGGACGCGTGAGGGACCCGGACAGTGTCCCCCCGCGCTGCTGGGAGTGTTACTCTGTCATAGAAGGGACTGACACATGGTTTTGAGTGAGTGCCGTGGCACGGAACAAGCAGACTGAAGAACTGAGAAGCTGGCAGAGGCAAGACTGGCTGGTTAGCTGTGCTGATTGTTGTTGAGGAGGGAACTGGAGTAAAACCCGGGGGAGTGAGAGAGAGAGGGTGGAGATAGGAGCCTCGGGAGGGCAGGTTTATGGAGCTTGGCCACTGAAATGAATGTCTGGGCAGGGCAGGATGAGCACTTGGAGATTTTAAGTCCAAAGGTCTTGAAGAAAAGAGTAATTTTAGGAACACAAAGAGCAGGTAAGAAGATGGCCAGACTGAGTTTCCCTGCTGGGGTGGCGGCAGGTGGTGAGATGGGTCTGTGGGATCCCACAGGGTGTTGAAACTGCTGATTCTGAACTTGACAGACCAATCGGGATTAGAAATTCAAGCCTGTCTTTTAAATAGCAGAATGGAGTCTGTAAAATGGAAATTATGAAAGCAATGAGATTATTCAGAGGGAAAGAAGGCAAAGTGTCAAAGAGAAAGGGATTTGGCAGAATTCTGTGAAATGCCTACATTTACAGGTGTCAGGATGAGGAGTAACTAAATAAGAGAAAAGAAATTCAAAACAATTACCCCAGCTACCATGTATCAAGCATTTTTGTGTGTGTGTGCCAGACATTGGGCAAAGTTTTCACATAAATATTTTATTTAATCCTCATAATAACCTTCTGAAAGGGCTGAAGCTCAAGGAGGTTAAATAACTTGAATAAGGATATAAATAGCAGGTCACAGAGCACAACAGCCAAATGGCAAATAAACCCGTGAAAAGATGCTCCACTTCCTTAGCCATTGAGGAAATGCACCAGGTTTGTACAAATTATAAAAGATCGTAAAGGTTTGAGGAAGGACAATTCAGTGCTGGCGGCCGTGAAGCAGCGCAGCTTCTGTGGAAGATGCTTCCTTCTGGCAGCATCTATTAAAGTGAAATGTACAGACACAATGTCAATTAAAGATACACAGGTGTCCTTTGATCCACCATCCCCCAAGTGGGAATTTATCCCAGAATATGAAATCGCCATCCCAGAACAGAAAATGTCTGAAACCAATGGAATATCCATCAGTAGAAGAATGGTTGAACAATTCGTGGTAGATCCATAGTATTTCCAAGGATGAGTGAGTTCTGCACCAGCTCTTATGTGGGATTGCCACAATGAACTGTAAAGTGAGTAAGGCAAAAAGCAGAGAAGGGTGTAAAATCTGATCCCATTTCTATAAAGCAAAGTGAACAATACACATGTGTGCCTGTGTCCTGTGCATGTGTGTATGCCGGCTACATTTGCTCAGGTCACATTACACGGAGCAGTTAGGATTTATGTTCAGAGCTGCCTGAGTCCAAAGGTCTGACATTTGCCTAACTGAAGAAAAAAAAAGAAATATGGTCAACAGTGTCAAATAAATGCCCTCTGAAAGCCACAAAATGAGCTGAGGCTGAGAAAGACGTTTGGATCTGGCAATGAGGAGACCACATGTGCCCTTCGGAAGAGAGGTCTCAGGCGAGCACTCGGGTTGGAGCCAGATGCTGGAAGCCGGAGAGAAAAGCTGTGGGGAGGAAATGGTGCCAACGAGGCCTGACAAGGCTTCAGAGAAAACCTGGCAACAAGCACATTGTGGGTTTGGAGGGAGAAAGGGGAACTATGATTGTGTTGCTTGTGTCTTTTATGTCGGTGGCTGTCGTTTTTGCCTCGTTCTGTTTTGAATTCAAGACAGGCTTAGCAAATCTGTAACTTAAGAGGAAAGATTAGATGCAAGAGAATGGCCAGGGTCTAGAACAGTTGGGAGGGGAAAGCTGAATTGCTGCTTATTGCCCTTTCTCTCCTGAACCTTCTCTAGGTAAAGCCTTGAAAGGCAAAGGCAAATGACTTCTTTTTTGTTTGTTTTGGGGGGGGGGTTCTTTGGGAGAGAGTTTCAGTTGCACTTGGTAAAGTGCAGTGGCATCATAACTCACAGCAACCAACTCTTGGGCTCAAGTGATTCTCTTGCCTCAGCTTCCTGAGTAGCTGGGACTACAAGCGTGGGCCACAACGCCCAGCTGTATTTAGAGATGAGGTCTCATTCTGGCTCAGGCTGGTCTCAAACCTGTGAATTCAGGCAATCTCCCCTCCTCAGCCTCCCAGAGTGTTAGGATTACAGGCTTGAGCCACTGCACCTGGTGTGGGCAATTACTTCTTTAAGAGAAACAATTTCATGACTCCTGAGTGGGAAGGAAAATGCAGCCAACAATCTGAGGAAGCCAACGGCATGCCCATGAAGCTCCCCAGTGAAAAGTAAGATTCTGACATACCTCTGGTGACCCGTCTGAAAGTCAAGATGCTAAAGGAAATGTCAAGTTCCTCAGTAGAGGAAGGCAACACATCACTTGGGGACGATGCAAGTTGAGGCCACAACCTCCGGCTACCCTGTGTGCCACCTTCTCTGATTTTCTGGACCCGTCCACCAGGCCCTGTGCTGCTTCCTCCCTTGAGGCATTCAGACCAGTACTTGTGGGGGGCAGGCCTGCCCGGTATCTGCTCCCTGGTCCTGATCAACAAAATGGCATGGGGGAAAGGACTTAGATCCTTGCCCTACATTTCTACCCTAAAATAGAAACAACTGCCGGGAAATTGCATGCTCTTCTTCCCGGAGGAGGAGTGACTCAGCATCAGGCCAGTAAGAGGAGTGTGTGTCGCTGCTCTCACATGTCCAGCTGCCATCTTTCTAGTTCTCCCTCCTCTGAGGTAGTTATCAAGTGGGACGTGTCCTCCTCTCTGTTGGTGCTGCTACAGTGAGGTGAGCTCACCAAGGCTGAGGCAGGACGTCCCCACTCCACTCCATAGCGCAGGCCTTCATTCTCCATCCTTTCTAGGAACCAGCTAGTTGAGACAAGAGAATAAACCAACGCAAGGACAAGGCACAGGCAGTTTCATAGTGATCTTCAGTCCAAATCACATGCATTTCCCAGCCCAGGTTTGTCAGCAAAGAGCCAAAACTATATGCATGCTTTTTTTTTTTTTTTGAGCCAAGTGCTCATTCTGTTGCCTAGGCTAGAGTTCAGAAGCATCATCACAGCTCACTGCGACCTCACAATCATCTCGTCTTACTTTCATGCTTGCCTTCATCCAGAATTGGCCTCAGTGTAGCTCTAGCACCAGGTCTGCCCTGAACTAGTCTCCATCTCACCCATTTGATGATGCTCCAACCCTATGCCCCACACATGGTCTGAGTCCCACTGATGACACTTCAGCTCCTTGAACTTTGAGAAACAAGTGGAATTAAATAAACTTTTAAAGATGTGAAGTCTTCATCTTTTTTATGGCTACACAGTATTCCATGGTGTACATATACCATAATTTGTTAATCCATTCATGGGTCAATGGTCACTTGGGTTGCATCCATGACTTGGGTTTCAATAAACATTCTGGTGTAAATGTCTTTATTGTGAAATGATTTTTGATCATCTGGGCAAATAGTAGGGGGATTGCAGGATCAAATGGTAGGTCCATCTTTAGTTCCTTGAGTATTCTCCAAACTTCTTTCCAAAAAGGCTGTATTTCCGAAAGGCTTGCATTCCCATCAGCAGTGTAGAAGTGTTCTCTTCTCTCCATATCCATGCCAACATCTGTAGTTTTGTGATTTTTTTATGTGGACTAACATTACTAGAGTTAGGTGGTATCTCAAAGTGGTTTTGATTTGCATTTTTCTGATAAAAGATGGTGAGCAAAGAGGAAAGAAAAGGGAAAGGAGAAAGAAGGCTGGGAGGAGAGAAGGCTTTGGGGTGATCCAACCTAATGTGTGTAATGCAATGATACATTTCTATACTATTAAGAATAGAGTATGAAGGTTTTTGCTACAAGAAGTAAACAAGGAGATGGTTATGTTAATCAGTAAGATGTAAGCATTCCACACTGTCTATCAAATCAGCACATTGTACCCCATAAATGCATGAATGTCCACAGTTATGATTTAATAAAGAATTTAAAAAAGAATAATAAAAGAATATAAAAAATTTAAAAGGGAAGTCTTGTAATCAGGGTCACATTGCTATCTCTCTGATACACGTATGAGTCACCTAGCTATCCTGTTACAATTCAGAGTCTAGTTCAGTAGGTCTGGGTAGGGTCCACACATCTGCGTCACTAGCAAGCTCTCAAGTGGTGTCAATGCCGTGAACCACATGTTGAGTGGAAAGGTTATACCAGTGTTTCTCAAATACGGCTTCACTTTGGAGTCACCTCAGATTCTTGAAAAAATTCCCCAAACCCAGGTCATACTATGGAACTATCTCTCGCAATGGGATATAGCAAAGTACTTTGGAAATTCCTAGGTGATTTCACTATGTATGCAGCCAAGTTTTGAACCATTGTTTGAAATGATGGACATTTTTGGAAGGCCAAATTTTAATTACAAATACCTGGAGGCTTCAATACCTTAAATACTTTAGTGACTTCAATCCTCTATGAACCTAAAAGCAAAGCCAAGATCTTAAGCTACATTAATAAAAGTAAATTCTGTAAGAAACAAAAAACTTAGTAATTGTCACCATACTTTGGCAAGACCAAAATATCAAGTTCAGTGGGGGGGGGTGGAGTATATTTTAAGAGGGATATTGAATTATGGACTACACCAAGAGAGGAGTGAACCATGTTATGAAGAGAGAAAGGGCCATAACAGCTATCTTCAAATAGTCTAAGTCTTGTCACAAAGAAAAAGTGGACTTTACCCCTCAAACCTCTTCTCTTCTTAGGGGAAGAGGCTTTGACACTTGACACCCAATCTAGATTGTCTGTCTTTTGATCACTTTTCTCCCTCATTCAAGCAGAACCTCAGGTGGGTTCTCACGCCCACCCATGTCTGGACTCAGCAGGGGAAGTACTGCCTTCTGTCTGCAATTACTTCCATTATTATGCAGGTAGGTGTGTCACGTTCACAGAAAGCATCAGTAGGGATGAGAATGAGTTAAGAAAGTGTTGGTTGCCTTGCATGAGTGATAATGCAGATGGTGGCAGAAGCATAAATCTTCGTCCAAACAACTTTAAACAAAAATGCATATTTTTTTGGCAATGTCAGTTCCTCTGGGAAAATCTGATTTAGAGAGGCCAGGATATATGAAAATATTCCAGGTCTCAAAATGACTTCTTCGGGGTCTGTTCCAACATTTAACAGTATCTGCAAAACTGTAATCTTTCTCTGTTGAGTTAGGAAGCATTCACAATCTGTTCATGCTTTGTTTACGCTGTGTTTAAGACTTAATGAAGATTTGTTACTGGTAGCCAGAAACAAGAAAACTTAAACGTTCTCTGCCTGAGAGATTTAAATGACCCTGACTGTTCTGTTCTTTAAGTAGCTGCATCCCTAGATAATGACTCTGGAGATAGTTTCTAAAGTGGGGGTTAGAAACAGCAGAAGAAAGGATGCAAATAAATTAGGATGGAATCTGCCAGTCTACACACACACACACACACACACACAGACACACACACACACACCCCTACCTCATACATTATTTGCTTGCCCTTGCCTCTGAGGCAACAATGGTTAAAAATAAAATAAAATAAAATAAAATAACCAAACAGCAAACCCTGGTTAAAATACAGTTTATTTTCTTAATATATGACTTCTGGTTATTAGCAATATCACAACAGTAGTCTCATCCATTATTTCAGTAGTTGGTATATCATAGCTTTAGGGGTCAGACATAGATTTACGGACCAAAATGTATTTAAATTCTTGCCCTAGTCATTTGATTGCTGTGTGAACTTTGGGAAATTACCTAACCTCTCTGGGCCTTTGTTTCTTTATCAGTAAAGAATAATACATTGTAGGATTGTGTAAGGATTAAATGAGCTCATATATGCAAAATGCAAAACATAGGCCAGGCAAATCAGAGATATTCGCTGTTTCCCAGAAATACTTAAAGCCTTAAAGCAAATGAACACCTAAAGTACCTGTAAAATGTGATCTACAACCCTCTGGTATGATCTCCACCTAAAATTCAAAATTTGGAAAAGTAATTTCATTAAAAATACAAACCCTAGGCGCAGGGTCTTTTGAAGTTATTCCTACATAACTACACAAACTCGACCAAGAAGGAATTCTTGGATTCCTTCTCCTTTGTAGGCTGTGTGGTGTTTACATTTCAAATGTGATTGTGCTGTGCAGAAAACTTACTCTCGGCTGGGTTCCGTGGCTCACCCTCCTATTCCTAGGATTCTGAAAGGCCAAGGCTGGTGGATCACTTGGGCTTAGGAGTTCCAGACCACCCTGAGCACCAGCAAGATTCATCTCTACTAAAAATAGAAAAATTAGCTAGGCATTTGGGTGGGTGCCTGTAGTTCCAGCTACTTAGGAGGCTGAGGCAAAAGGATTGCTTGAGCCCAAGAGTTTGAGGTTGCTGTGAGTTATGTCGGTGCCATAGCACTTTACCAAGGGTGACAGAGTAAGACTCTCAAAAACAAACAAATAAACCAAAAACCTTACGCTTATGATGCCAGTCAGCCTCTCTCCTTCCCCTCCCTTTCTCTTCCCTGCCCATCCCCACCCTACTCCTCACTCTCATGGTACCCTGGCAGAGTCCAAAGCAGTGTGGGTAACCGGTTGCAAAATTGCTCTCCCTGCCTTTGTCTCTACTCTGGGTGCTTAGAGACGGAATAAGGAGTCCACTCCCCCAAGCCCTGGTAACTATACTTCACATGCATTGTCTTATTTAATCCTTACACAACCCCTGTCCTGGGGGCATCATTAGCCTCAGTTGACAGAGGAAGAAACCGAGACTTAGAGCTGTTTCCAGACTGCCCTAGATCACATCATGAGTAACAAAGTGGATAAACCAGGCCATTTAGACTCCAAAGCCTGCTCCTCAATCCATGCCATCAAGTAACCTGATGGAGGTATATCCTTTACCTAGTCCCCACCTGTCGGGGAAAATTGGTCAGAGTTCACCCTGGCACTCTCTTTGAAGGACAATTTGTTTGGAGAACATCCAACACAATATTTCTGGTTTTATTCGGCCATTGTGTTCCCTTAATTTGTGGGCAGACTTTTCCAAGTGGAAAAATTACATAAAATAAAATGTTTGAAAAGCATTTCATACTGTGATTGAGTCATTAAAAAAGAAGAGTCATTAATAATGCATTGACTTTGATCACACTTTCAGTCCCTGGGAGCTGTCAGTGGAGAATTACTATTCTCTTCTGACGAAGTCAGAGTCATACAGGGGTCTCTGACAATGCACCATTGTTCCAGCACTGTAAACACTGGGAAATTGTTCTCTCATGGAAAATACATTTCATGGCTTTGGGGCATAGTTAACATTCTGGAAGGGCTGTGGTCCAAGGAGGTTGGGATGGAGTGGGGAGTGGATAGAGAGAATGGCATCTAAAATAAATGGGAAACATCCAGGCTGTTAAAGACGGTTGCTCATCAAGTCCCCTGCCATCCCTTTGTCAATGCTGCAGAATTCTTCCCCCAAATCATTCCAGTATGGCCCTCAATACTAGTAAATTCTCTATTGATCTCTGCTTAATTAAAAAGAAAGTTGGGATATAAATGTGGACAGCTTTTGGATCTTAGGATGCACACCTTTTTTCTTCTCTAAAAATACAAACCTTCTGTAACAATTGGACTCTGAAATTGACTCAGGTATTCTGGGCCCTGAGCCAAAGTCCATATATGTGTAGCAAAGAACACTCAGCACTTATTTGGTTGAGTGTATCAACAGCCATAATTCTCCCAGCCCCTCTCCCAGGGTACAGTTTACACTCTACTTAGAAGGGCAAAAAGAACCAATTTACAATAAACATTTAAAGTGATGCCGAGGCCCTCCGTATCCGGAGGCAGCAGAGGACCACAGCAGAAAGTACAGATCCCTTCTCCTTGTCCTGCACGAGTGTCCCACACTGGAAACCACACGATGTTCCATCAAGGGCCCACAGGCCTCCCAGGACCGGGAAAACGAATACCAAAAAATTTTCTAGGTTGGGAAAAATCTTCTCCCATCTGAGGCTGCCTTCACTCTGGTCTCGGTGCTGCTGTTCTCATCTGTAAACTTTCAGCATTAAAGGAGCATTTTTTTTTTTAATTGAGCTCTGCAGGGATATACTGTGCCAGCACCTCAAATTCATTAAAATGTCATTAACATCCACTTACGTAGTTGCCATTTATTTGCTGCAAAGCATTTTCTGATAACACTACAGAAAGAGATAAATGAGATTCTCTTCTTGGGGATCACAAACAACAAATTCCTCTCCAGGCTGGGTGGTTGGACCCTTATTTGGCTGGAATATCATCCTCTTACCACCATGTGTGTCGGAGCCCACTGAAACCCAGTGCAGGGTGAGCCTGAGAGAGAGTGAGGCCGCTACTTCGGCTGTGCGAGTGGCTCGGTGGCATCTCTGTGTCTGCTCACTTGCTTTTTCAATATTTCTAACACATATAAAATTAAATGGAATGCCATGGATGCCTCCACCCACTTCACTCCCTCTGGATTTTTTGAACCAAATTCCATACGTTATATTATGGAACTGATAAATATTCCAAGTGTAAATTTCTAAGGGAGGAGGACTCTCTTTTTGCAGGAGTGGGGAGGGGCAGTAACAGCACTGCATTTAAACAATTAACAAAGATTCCTTAGTATTACCTAGCTAAGGGTTTAAATGACAAATTTTATCCTAAACTTCCTATTTTTAAACATTTGTGGGAATGAAACAAAACAATAAATTTGAATTTTGATTGGAAGTGGTTGGTAGGTTTTTCATGTTTATTTGTTTTTGACTACAAGAAACATCATGATTGTGAAAACTAATTATGATACAGAATTCTGGAGAAGAATGCGGTGTGATGTGCTTTCGTAGCCATCAAGGATAATTAACAAGTGATATTTTGTTATAGTGGCTTCCGATGGATGACTTTTAAGGCTCCTTTTTCTCCAGATTCTTCTCTCTCTCTCCTCTAACTTCTCTGTTGAAAAACCTGGATCCTTTAATCCACAGAATTTTCCAGCAGGGATTTTTCTGGCCTCATGGTATAATTTAGCATGTTCCTCTCATCTCTATATTTACCAACTGGTAGATGTAGCTAGAGAGTTGATGGAATTTGGGTTCAGTTTGGGGGGGGGAGGGGAACTAAACTTCTTTATAAATGGTGATGTATAGAACACGTAAGTTCTGGTGTGTGTGTGTGAGATGTTGGCAGCTGTGGACGAGCAGTGGCCAGATCCTTGCATTCATTAGGGCTGCAAAATGACGACTGCTTCGTTCTGTCATTGCTTCTTCACTTATTAAAGGAATGCTCTTGGAAAAAAAACCAAAAAACAAAAAATGCCTTCCTCTGACCTTTGGTCACCAGGGCTAGCACCTGTTTTGCAAAGCCACATCAAGATATTCCTTACTCATGCCCACCTCAGTCTGTGTACTCAGGAAGAAAGGAAAACCCTCCCCGCCCCATCGCTTTTACCAGTTTTTGTTGTTAGGAACTATATTAGACAAGCAAAGATAATAAAAAGTAATATAATAAGCCGTCTGATGTCTGAAAAACTTGTCACCTTAGTTTTAATTTGCATTTCCCTGACTACTAATGAGGGTGGGGTTTTTTCATGTGTTTACTGCCAGGTAGAGACACTTTAACCTGCTTCTGGTTTTCTGTTACTAAAGACCAAGAACAGCAGATTCCACAAAGGCAAGAGAAGGAAGGGGCACAGGTTACAGCCAAGGCACACGCCTACAGTTTAACTCACCCGCTGCAGCCCAGAGTGGATCTGGTTAGAAACGAGAATGTGTCCTGCAGGACAATACTTTTGGTCAGGCAGGATGATAGAAAAAAGTGCTGTGACCCAATGGACTGGGGCTGTCTCAACATCCGACAGAAGAGATGTGAGCACCGAAAGAGCCCTGTGTTGTCTGAAGAATTATACCTAAGAAGGTTTGCACATGCGTATGCAGCTTGGGTGGGTGATGAACTAAAGAGAACAGGAGGTTTGGAAGAGGGAAGGATGTGGCTGTAACTATAAAGGCCAGTGCAGCCCCAGCTAGCCAGTGACAGGGGGCTCGAATGCCCACAGGAGTCAGGCAATAGCAAAGGAAGCTGTGGGCCTGGTCCACTACCCCTACCAGCAGGCCGGAGTGGGGCCACCTGGAGTATCCCATCCCGTCAGCTTTATCACCCAGTTCTTGTGGGATGCTGGCCCAGGGTTTCCTGGATTTCCAACTCCTGAAGAGAATTTGGAAATCTAGATTTCTATGAGATCTACTGATTTTTAAAAGCATACTCTTTTATTTTAACATTGTGCCACCTAAACAACATATTCTATAGCCAGATCTGGCCCTCTTGGCCTCCAGGTTTCTATCTTTGCATCAGATATTTGGTCTCTTTTCCTGGGGCCTAGGTGTCTGCTCCCCATTCCCCTGATCTCACCCCAGGTATGGTCACTACCATTGATTACAAAGGAGTTATTTCCCTTCCAGTTGCCTTCAGACACACTTGTGAAGACTCCATTTTGGCACTGGCCTAGCAAGCTTCAACCATTTTGGTTTTTTGTTTAGTTGTATTTAAGATTATTTTTCCTAATTCCAAAGCATTTATGTATGTATGGGTTGGGACATAAGGTCCCTAATAGCTTTAGAAAAAAATAGAAATATTCCATCCTGAAGTCAGTACATATAGATAAATGAATAACAAAATGTTCTAAAATTTAATTCATTCTAAGATGTAGCAATGTGTTATAATGTCGTACTAATTATAAATCTTTCAGTAAAAAATAGACTTCTGAAATACCTAAAGCATTGCATATGGGAATAAATAAAGAGTCTAGGAATAGATATATGTTACCTACTTTCAAAATTTTAAAGGGCCACCATGTGGCCCAGTATCAACTCATTCTATGTAACCCTGAGGCAGTGGTTCTCAACCTTCCTAACACTGTGATGTATTTTCATTGTTACAAAGGGGTCACGACCCTAGGTTGAGAACTGCTGCCTTAGAGGGAGAATTTTGGCAATAAGGAGTTGATGAACGAATTGGGGATTAGTTTAAGTATAAGGATACAAGAAATAATCTCATAGCAGTACTTCCCAAACAGAAAAGCACAGTGCTTCAGGAGTAGTGAGTTCCCTGTCATCAAAGGCATTCAAGTGACATCTACCCTCATACGGAAAGGTAAAATGATGCCTCAGGCTCTCACTTCATTAAATAACATGAAGGTTTCCTTCCAAACTTAATGATTCAATACAATTGAAATCAATAAACAAAGGAAAAAAATCTCCCATCAAAATCAATAAAGAAGGAGGAATTGAAAAGAAGTACAGTTGGATCAAAGCATTAAATAAAGAAAAAACAATTGACGTGGTGTAAATTAATACAAAGTTTTAAATAACATCATTATTTTCAGCTACTTACTGTACTTCATCATAATGATGTAGTGTTTTATAACTATGACTAATTGCATAGCTAAGGGCAGTGGGGTTAAGTGCCTTGCCTAAGGTCATAAAGCAGTTAGTATTTTCATCATGAATTAGAAGTCAGAGCTTTAACTCTGAGCCATGTTCCTTTCATTATGCATTAGAATTGCCGCATATGCCAAAGCACGAGTGGAGAAGGTTGACTTTGTTTATTAATCAAAATGCATTGCAAAAGCTAATATTGGGTGAGTGATAAGGCAAAGGAAATGCTAAGAGGAACTAATAGTTATGAAATTCCTTCTCCGTACGGGGTCATGTGCTGGATCTTCACACAGGCTGCCTCATTTTACTCTCATGATAACTGTCATTCCCATTTTATAGATTAATTACCTTGCCTCAGGTCATACAATTCTAGAGGATTAAAATTGGAATGTTCCACCTAGATTGTAAAAGTAGCTCTGATTATTTCAATTAAAATATGAAAAAAGACCAGGTGTGGTGGCTCATACCTATAGTCTCAGCTCCTTGGGAAGCTAAGACAGGAGGATCTCTTGAGTCCAGGAATTCAAGTCCAGACTGGGCAACATAGTGAGACCCTATCTCTAAGAAAAAAAAAGAGAAGAAGAAGCAGATGTGAGTTATTTAGACTAATGAGACCTGGTATTGAATACTCAATGCAATGAACCCAGGGCTTTTTTCAACCTTTCTGTGATTCTGTTTGCCTGTGTATGACCCAAAGATAGCTTTATCTGACTCATAACAAATTGATTATTAGTAGTAATAATAAAAGTGATAATATTCAATCAGATGTTCCCTGTACACATATTCTTCATTTTGGGAAACAAAGATGATTTATATGTTACAAATACATGAGGTTAGACAATTTTTGATGTATACCAGGTTGCAGCTGTGTTCTCCATAAAAGTTTTTCCTTTTTTGGTCATGAAACTGTCATGATTCTCTTTAAACTAATAATAATAATATTTCATTTCTTGGGTACTTGGGAAAAGAACCTGAGTACTTTAAAAAAATTAATTATTTTTAGTTTGTTTAAATGAATGTTTATTTTTTTAAAAAATGTTCCATAGGTACTGGGTGAGATGGAAATAAGAAATGGATGAAAATACAATTACTTAAAGAATTAGGAGTTCTGTTAATTATCAATTTAAAATATTTTGTCAAGCCAGTATTCTACCCTTGATCTTAGCCAAAAAGCTAAGATGTGATCAAACCAGTATTCTTTCATTGGATGATATTCACTGTTTATTGTGGGTCTTGTTTATGCTCAGAGGACTTAGGTATGTGAGGAATATCATCTTTGTCTCTCATAGGACAACAGCAAAAATCAGCCAGAGGACCCTTCTACATCTCAGAAGACTTGAGAGCTGAAATATGCCAAGACCTCCCAGAGATGGCAGAGATGGGTTTTTGACATCAGACAATTTCTAGAGCAGCTAAACGTCTAGCTTAGTTTGTCTTTAAATCAGAAATTCTGGAAACGGAAGGGAAAGGCTAGCTAATAGAATTTGCCAGCATTAGTGATTCCCAGGGAGATGAATCCACAGCTTAATTTGCAGCCCAGGCTGGCTTATTAATTCGGCTGCCTGCAATGTCCTTTCTTGTTCCTTTCTTCCTGCACCTGCTTCTTCCTCCTACGGCCTTGTCTTCTCAGTATCCCTCAAAACACTCTGCACTTGGCCTATCATTTCACATTTCTGTTTTACTGCAAATATATTTCATGTATTTCTCTCTCCTATTAGACTCTGTAGGGATAGCATATTATTTTCTTTAGCATCTTTCTCAGCATGTAAAAACTGAAATGAATGTGTGGATGAATGGATGCTGGCTCGATGAGTATATTGCAATATGGTTTCAGAGCCTCCAACCTACTCACATCATAGTCCCCATCCTCTGCACAAGGAGGCTGGAAAAAGTTAAATGTGACACCCGAGCAGATGAGACCTGGATGTGTAATGCTGGCTCGTATCTTTCTGGTAGTTTCTCCAATAAATGAACCTGTTGTGATTTCACTGCTTTGTGGAGTCCTTAACAGCCTCTCAATACCTTCCTTTTAATGGCTCAAAGGAAGTTGTTACAATGTTTGCAATGAACGCAAATTATGGATCCATAATCCTGAGTGTCTCATAAAGAACCTCACTAAACAGTTATTGTACCTATACAATAGCGTCTTTTATGAAATCCCAATGAATCAGCTTTAAACAAAGCCATTGCCGCCCAAGTCTGCAGTGTGAAATTTTACGAGAAACGCAACTGCTTTTCACTTTCCTCCCCTCCAACACCCTGCATAATGGGGGAAAAACTAAAATACATAAAATGAGGCTGGTAAAGATTGACATTTTTAGATAAATAATGCTTAAGATAGTAAAGACTTTTTATTTAATTTATTTCTGTCTAACGGATACTTCTTGTGGAGAGAAAATTACATCTCTGTTTGAAAATATGCTACTTGTGCTTTAAAATACCACCTTGCCCTCATTTCATATTTCAAAGTTTACAGAACCCTTTCATATTTGCATTATTTCATGTCATCCTCGTCATAGTCTTGCACTGCTGGCTTTTTGTTACTCTATTACGTCACGTACGAGCAGACAGATTCAGAGGACCTGGCTGAGCGAATGTTCTCACTTTCCACCAGCAGCTCGGACTGGACACCAGAAAGTCTTGTCTTCCCCAGTCATAGCTGTGTGACATCAAATCAATTGTCAACTTGCTTTCCTATTTGTTGCTTTTTTCTGTTTTCACTGTCACTGCCTTGGACTTCGCCTTGCACAGTGCCCATATGCAGCAAGTACTCAATGGCTACTTGCCGACTGAGTGATGGAGGAAGTCCTCTGAGGGTGCGGACGCTAAGATAACCTCTCACTAGCTACTTTGGTTCAAGTTCTGAGATCTTTCAAACGATCTTTCACATGCCCATCGGAGTGTTTTTTAGTGTATACATTTGATATATATTATTATTTCTCCGTCAATATTCCCAATGTCACAGAAAGAAAAAATAATAAAACCTTATTTGACCCCATGAGAGGCTTTTCAGGGTCTGCCATGGATGCCCAGTTATCTCTGTCTTCTACACATACCACTTTCTTATTCCATACTAAGTTTCTTCCATACTAAAGAGGTAACTGCAGCAGCCGTGATAGGAGCCATGCTGTCATAATGCAAATTAAACACCAGTCCCAGTGGTCCTTCAATGTCTTCCCTGACTCTAATAGGCCAATGTATATTAAGATCCTTACCTGAGCAATTGCTGACTTTGAACTGCAGCCTTGGGGCCATACGTGGCCTTCTGGATCCTTGAGTGCAGCCTTCTGGTTGAATCTTGATCTTACATAACAAATCCTTTTAATAAGGGGATTTGTCCCATGAAGACTGGATTTCAGAGAAGGGATATACTTGAGGATTTTGAAGACCACACTTGGCCTTCAGGCTGTAGGTTCCCCATCTACTAGGCTCTCTTTTTCAATCCTTCCAACAATCACTACCAAGAGCATACTTAATAGAGCATAAAGGTGAAGCTAATTTTAAATTAAGTTGGAAAGGAATGAATGAATAAGGTGAATCCATGCCTCTTGCCTACTCAACATCCCCTTCTTCAGAAAACCACTCCTCCTCCTGTGCATATTCATTCTCTTCAGATGATGAGAGTCAGCTCTGCTGCCACAGCGAGGTGGCCCAGACCTGGACAATCAAAGCATGATGCTCTCTCTGTCTAGCTTCAGTTATTAGCTCTAAGATGGACAATCAAGTACAACCAATCAGACACTTCATGTGGATTTTCACCCAAAGTGTTGGAAACCATCTCTGTCTTTGTATTAGTTGGGCTTCTCCAAGAGAAACAGAAACAGTGAGATAGACGGATGGATGGATGGATGTTTAAATAGATAGGTAGATTGATAGATGAGAGGGAACTTTCAAGAGGAACTGGCTCACATGATCATGGAGCTAACAAGTCCATGTGTTATTTGTAAGCTGGAAAACCATGAAAACTAGTAGCTCAGTCTAAATTTGAAGGCCTGAGAACCAGGCAGCCAATAGTGTTAACCTCACTCCAGAGGTGTGGGACTGGGAAGGTAGAAAGGCTGCTTGTACAAATCCAAACATCTGATTCCAAGAGTAGGAAAAGAAGAGAGGCTCAGTTCCAGAAGAGAAAAAACAGAGAGTGAATTTGTCTTTCCTCTGCCTTTTTGTTCTATCTGAGCCTTCAACCAACACGGTGCCCACCTGCATTGGATGGGGGTGGATCGTTCTTATTCTAAAGAATCATCTACAGACTCAAATCCCAGACTTTTCAGAAAACACTTTCACAGACATACCAAAGCTTTCCCAGCTATCTGGATGTTCCTTAATTTAGTCAAGTTGACCCCTAAAATCACAGGCCAGACAGAGCAGCTCATACCTATTGTAATCCTAGCACTCTAGGAGGCTGAGGCAGAAGGACTACTTGAGCCTGTGATTTTGAGACCCACCTGAAGCAACCTAGAAAGATCCCATCCATATAAAAAATTTAAAAAACAATAGCTGGGTATAGTGGTGTGGGCCCATTTTTCCACCTACTCTGAAGGCTGAGAAGGGAGGACTGCTTAAGCCCAGGAGTTTGAGGTAGAGTGAACTATGACGTGGCACCATACGGAAGCCTGAGCAACAAAGTAAAGCTCCAATTCCCCAAAACCGATCAACCAGACAAATGGGAACCATCACAGTCTTCTGGGCTCTCCACCTAACAGACCAGTGATTCTGCTTACCATGGTGAGAGCTTGCCTGGAAATTAAGCCAACACTGAGAAAAGCAAATGGAGACATGGAGAACCGGATCCAGATGGCCCTGTTGGGGCGACTTGTTCTCCAGAGCCCTGCCAGAAGTCCTCAAAATTTCACCTTCATGAGCCAGCACGGTCCCTTTTCCTTTCCTTAAGCTGCTTTGTGTCGGATTTCAGTCACTTGCAACAGAAAATGCCTTGATTAATACAGTGCTCAAGATGAAAATCTATTAGCAAAAGATACAGAATCCTCCAACTCTATAAGCAATGTCCTTTTTACCCCTTGTCTCTATTTTAACAAATTTGGAATGAAAATATTGACAACACAGAGTGTTCCTGATCTTTCATTTCCTTAAAACAAAATTTTTCGTTTATTCTTTTGTGATGAACATCTTAAAGAGTTCAAAGAAATGCAGGACAAGAAATAAAGTGGCAAATTCTATGGCTTTTTAATGCTAAAAGCATCGCTGCAGGGGAGGCTGTGCTGGCTCAGGCCTGTAATCCTAACAACTCTGGGGGGCTAAGGTGGGAAGATCCATTAAGCTTGGGAGTTCAGAGATCAACTTGAGTAACAGCGAGATGAGATCCTATCTCTACTAAACGTAGAGAAATTAGCCAGGTACTTTCAAGCACCTGTGGTCCCAGCTACTCGGGAGGCTGAGGCAGGAGGATTGCTGGAGCCTGGAAGTTTGTGGGTGCTGTCAGCTATGTTAGGTACCTGGGGGACAGAGTAATACCCTGTCTAAATGAATAAATAAATAAAATAAAAGCATCACTGAGATTTTTATAATAAAATAGATTCATTTAACAAGATAGCTAACAAGGATACACATTTTAATTATTCAAAAGTCAGGCAAGAATAAGGATCGGTTTAGCTGTTGCAAGAGAGAGTGAGCAGAAGGAAATAGCCGTGAGCCTTGCTATTCTCTAGGGTGACTACCCAGCTCAGCTTTCTGTTTCCCCTGCAAACTCCCCTGTCTATCACTAGCAGAGTGAATGGGAATTTATGTTGAACATAAATGCTGTCCAATAGGTAGTTTTGTCAGATTTATACCCATACATTAAGTCTCTCTGTCCTTTGCCATGTACCTCCAATAAACCTCATGGTTGTCCCTCATCATTTCATGCCAAATGAAAAGCAGTAATATTACCAGATTTGCAGTTAATTATCATGAAATATGACTGCTAATGATTTAACATCTTTGTTAAGAAGCCATGGTAACATGGAGCACAACGCTGGAAAACATCATTAAACTATCATTTACCCATGACATTTATATTTTGTTCACAGTAAAAAAAAAAAAAGTTAATTGACAAAGCACATCTATACAATATTTATTGAGAAAATCGTTCTGTCTCTTGCTGCCAGTTAGTTTAGCACATTCAAGTTTTATTTATAGGATCTAACTTTTCTTATCCTTTTTAATAACCTTGAAAGTGAGTTATATTTCCCTCGCTTTAAATTGAATTTATGGGAAACTAACCGTCTCTTGACAAAGGAGCTCTAAGCTGATAAAAGAGAATTGATTCACATTCCATTTCCCTGATGAACAAATATGTTACAGGAAACTGCCATGGAAGTGCACAGATCTTGACTAGGAAAATGCCGTGGACCTTCTCTCCTTTTAGTTTTATTATTTCTTTTTCTCTGGTAAACAAAATTTGTTTTTAGGGAGGGTTCATTGTAGTTCTCTCTTCTTTAAATATGTATCCCTAGGTCATGCCTGCTTTCAAAAATATTTTTGGATTCTACAATTCTACCAAGAAAAATTCAATACCACCACTAACTTCTGAGGGATAAAAAATTATGCAGATTCACTGGGCCATTAGAGTCTAGATCTAAGAAAATTTTTCTCAGTCTGATTTCTACTTAGGTGGATCTCAGTCTGATGTGCTTTGTCTGCTTGGCTATAAAGAAATGCACTAGTTACTAACTGGCAACCTGATTGCATCTCAGTCTATAAAATATACCCACTTCTCTCTCTTGACTAATCATCTATCCTATTTTATATCTTCATAGCCCTCACCTCCACCGGATATATAAAATATATGTATGTATCCTATATTTATTCCTTGATTTTCTTTTTTTAATTTGTTCATTTTTTATTTATTAAAACTACTCCTTAGCTCACATATGCATAGTTCAGGAACACAGGTCTGTGATAAACTTCTATGTAATTCAACCCAAAGAAATTCTTTAAATTCTGTGTGTGTGATCTTTTTTAGTTCAGCCACAGCAAACTTAGAGCTGCAACCCCCAGGGATACAATGAATGCTCCAACAGTATGAAATTGAATATGCCTGGCCACATATGTGATGTTTCTTTCCTCAAAGCACTGAAAGCCATGGTAGTTCCTGTCCTTGACAGGTATGTCAACCTTAAATACCTGATTTAGAAAATACAATGAAGTGTGGAGCTTGAGGACAGCCACCTCAGAGCATAGATTCAAGTTGCTCTGAATATATGTTTTCTTAAATTATTATTAGAATTATTATTATTTTGCAAGTCTTGTTCTATTGCCCAGGCTAGAGTGCAGTGACGTCATCTTAGCTCACTGTGACCTCAAACTCCTAGGTTCAAGCTCAAGCAATCCTCCTATCATAGCCTCCCCAGGAGTTGGGACTACAGGTATGCACCACCAACCCTGGCTAATTTTTAAATTGTTTGTAGAGTTGGGATCTTGCTATTGCTCAGGCTGGTTTCCAACTCCTGGCCTTGAGTGACCCTCCCTCCACAGCCTCCCAACATGCTGGGATTACAGTCAGGAGCCAGGACGCCCAGCCCTTTGCTTATTTTCTGTTCCAGAATACAAGTTTCTGAGGGCAGGCTTTAGTCTCTGTGTGTAGCCCTAGCCTGCGGAGCAGAGCCTAGCATATTAGTAGTTCTCAATAAATATTTGCAGAATAAAAATATGACTTAATAAGCCTGTAGAATCATGTCATGAATTTCAAAGCAACTTTTTCCAAGAAGCATATTTCGTTGGGACACCATATTTATAAAGTAATTTCATGGTAATTCTATTCTATTCCCAAATTTCTTAAAGTGTATTTTTAAAAGTCTAAAGTTGCTCTTTGAACTTTTCATTAAGTTTTTTTCATTTTTTTAATTCACAACCCTCATATGCTCTCTCCTTAAAAGCCTTGGAAAACGTCTTCTTTCCTTCCCTTTCCTCAACTCTGATGAATTTCTTATTTCTGTCTCTTTCCCCACCCTTTTCCATCTCAGCATTTTAAAATGTAGTTGAATCTAACATTGTTTTTCTCCAAGCAACAAAGGTTCTTTGCTTTAAGAAGGTGAAAGGGATGGAGATGAAATAGTGATTGGGCTGCAAATGATAGGTTAGTCTTTAGAGGGTTTAGAGAAAATGACTTTATTTATTTATTCATATATATGAATAAATGCCCCACCCCAAAATTGTTGAATCCTGTACCTTAAAGCACTTTAAAAATAAAAAAATCAAAGAAAGCTAATTCTCATGGAAGGAAGTCTTTTGTCTTTCTAAGTAGAATATATTGATAAATTCAAAACATCATAATGTATGCCCAGTGCCCTATGTAGAAATCCAGTGGTCCAGTGATACCCTTTTGAGGCTATTTAATATAAATAGGAGTATTTAGTTCTTTGGCTACATACAGAAAACCGTATAGGTGGTAGCTCATGATGTGCCTTTAGGAGAAGTCTGTACCCTCTCATGATGTCTAGAGAAACAACATCAGTGCACTACTTGGAATCTATAATTAATATCAAACTGAGAAGCAGAGTTCATCACTGAGGTTGAAAACTTAATATTGAAGTATAATTTTCCACAAGTTAAATACATCGCTCTCATACAAATATAAATTGAACAATTATCAGAGATTGATTTAACATAGGGAAATAGAATGATGATAAAGCTGGTTCAAAGAAAATTGGAGAGACGAAGTATATATGGGTACTGAAAGAAATGTGGAATTAGATGGCTGGGATACGCACAAAAGGAGCTCTTGCTCTAAGGGACAATTAAAGACTAACCTTTGAGGTTATCATTTTACCAAATAAGTTTTATTTGCATTTCCAGTGGACAAAAACTATTTGTTTTATTTATTATTTACTTTATTATTATTTATTACTCCCAATCTTCTACAAGCCAATGTTCATCTTTACAGAAATAGAAAATATCTAAACAAAAGGAAAATAGGAAAGCACATACCCATAAGACGATAAAATCCCCCCGAGCTGAGCCTGTGGAGTAAACTCCAGCATGGCGCAGAAAGAACAGGCAGTCTTTCTTTTACCTGTTTCTGAGTTTTTGATACTAATATTTTTTTTGTGTGGCTAATCTTCCAGAATCTAATTTTATTTATTCGGCTTGTTTTTCCAGCTGACATGAAATTTTTGGCAGCACACTTTAGTGGTTCAAGAACGTGGCTCTGGGATTCTGTGCGGAATCCCAGCTCTGCTAATTACCACAGCAAGCAGCCCGTCCTGTGCCCCTGTTTGCCTCAACTGTGAATGTGCAGAAGGCTCTCTCAGCCACGCGGTGAGCTTCACTGAGTTAACATACGGGAAGGACTTCCAAATAATCCCTGCCCTCAGAAGATGCTACAGTGTGACCCCTGGAGTGGATGTGGGGAGAAAGTTCAGGCAGTGACCTGGGAGGTATCCAGAGTGTTGGGAATAAGCTGTTTACTGACCTGTGTGCTAGTTTCACAGATTGATTTCATTTGTGAAGATTCATTGAGCTGCGTGCTGAAGACATACGTACTTTCTCTATCTGTATCACATTTCCAGGAGGTTTCTTCATTTGTAATACTGCCTGGGAATAAATGTAATTCCTGGGAAAACTCCAGACTTTGAAAAGCTGGAGAATTGGTGGGGTCTAAGCCAGATCTCCAAGGGGTAAAGGGCTTCCTAAGTTGTCTGAGTTACGGGTAGAATAAAAAAAGATCACAATAGGGTTGATACTAATTTTCTTAACATTAGTCACGAAAATAAAAGAAATTGACTAAATCTTTCATTATCAGAAAACCAACCTTAAAACATGACAATTTTATGTTATTATTAAAAAATATATCATTATCAAAATAAATCACCATTATTTAAATAGCAACAGAATAGCTATCATTTATTGAGCACTGTCTTTGTGTCATATATGTTTCTATACACACACATATTTATATACATATATGATTATATATAAGACATTGGTATAGTTATGACCATTTTGCAGGTGACAAAAACAGCAGTCATAGACCTTAACCTGTCCACAGTTGTCCAAGTACACATCATACACGTCACAGGTAATCCAGGAAAATTACCCAGCAAATGAAGGAGAGAGAATTCTTACAATCCTAATCAGGTAATAGAGTCAGAGAGAAAATTTCACCTAAATCTCAAAATACAATAGGGAAAAGATGACATTATCAGAGACTAAAAACATCATAAAAAGCGACAAAAATAGACTTTATCCGTTTCCCTCACAGAAGAACACGTTTTTGCTCATAAGGTTCTCTTGCCAAATAATAATAATAATTATTATTATTAAACCTGACTTTAATCAAAAGACTCAGATCTCCCCTGGATCTGATCTATCCCTTATCTATAGAACTGTTAATTTAAGAAAGATACAATGGACAGAAAAATATACTCAATGACACCACTGGCATGCAATTAGCTATATCTAAGTGGAGAGAGTAGACATTGAATCCTTAAATCTAAGTAAAGGGAACTGCAGAACAAATAACCAGTTTGTTCAATAAATAAACAACAATGGGGGGATTTAGAGGGGGCAAAGGAAGAGTACAAGAGAGAGAAAAAGAAACAGCCCTGAGGAAAACCTATACCTTAAAAAGAACACAAGACATCTGGATCCAAACTTTATAAAAAATTATAAGACAATAAAAAGAAGAATAACTATTTGATGATATCAAGTAAAACAAAATTAATATTAATTCTTTCTATATGGCTAGGTTGTTCAAGTATTATATATTTTAGAAACATATATGAAGATATTTATAGTCACCTGTGATAAACTGAGAGTTACTTCAAAATAATTCAGAGGTTGGGCAAACATGGGAGATCGCACAAACAAAACCAGTTAGGCCAGCGGTTCTCAACCTGTGGGTCACGACCCCTTTTTAACAATGAAAATACACTGTGGCATTAGGAAGGTTGAGAACCACTGAGTTAGGCCATGAGATGCTAGGTGTTGAAGTCAGGTAATGGGGACATGAGAGGTCATCATCCTATTATTTCTACTTTGTATATACATGGCATTTTCTATGGTAAAAATATTAGGAAGAAACTCATGAGGTTGTATGCAGATAACTTAAACAAAATCACAGAACAATCTTTATAAATCTTTTCATATGTATTTCTCGTAGGCATTACTACTCAGCTATGAAGAGAATGTGTTAACTCAACGTTTGAACTTAATCTTGCTGTACCCATTCTTTGTTCCAGGTGACTATTCCTGTTAATTCTCACTGATACTAAAACAGTCCACAAATTATTTCAAGCCCAAGATTAATTAAGTCATTAATCAATATAGCATCAGAAAATAGGGAGAAGGGTGTTACACATTTTCCTAGAAATCATGCATTACTTTTTGTAGAAATGATGTCCTTTAAATGATATAAAAAGCCAATTTAAAAATCTCACTAATTACCTTTGTTCTGTAAGAACTAACTTCACTAGTTATTTGAAAACTTATTCTAAATATTAATTAAGTCTTCACATGACCCCTTTGAAAAACAGGGAAGGTGAGTTAAGTCTCATAAAGTGATCAGGAGATTAAGCGAATACTAAAAAGTAACTGCACACGAGAATTTTGAGCCCTTTCTTCTCTCAACTCCTAAATCATCTGAGTTTCATTCTCCTTGGTCCATTATTCTCTAAGGTTGGAATTTCAGTAGAAAGCAAAGATAATTCTTTAAAGAAAAGCACGTACATATTTTTAAATATTACACTTATAAAAAAGATAGATGAGAATAAGGAAAGGTATGCAAGAGAAAAGGTGATTGAAGATACCAGGAGAAACAAAGGAACTTTAGAGACTGATTTATAAATTTCTTATCTGATCAAACTAACAGTCTTTCAGCAGACTCAGAGATTGGTGTAATTTATCTTAGTTTTAGTAAACATGCTGATTCTGCTTCCTGTAACACATTTATCCCCAGAAGAAAAATATAATTGTTATCAGCATGAATGCCTTTGGCTGCAAGTAACAGCCCAAGTCAGCTAGTTTAAACAGTAAACAAAATGTATTATCTCAAAGACCAAGGAATCTTGAGATAAGGTGGCTCAGACAATTTTTGTATTTCCTCTCTGCCATCTTGAGTGGGTTAGTTTTGCCCCTGGCAACCATGGCATCATGGCTGCCATAGTTTCTGGCATCTTAACACACCATAATATCTAGTGGCAGAAGAGATACTGTTTTGGGGTGGCACTGTGGCTTAGTGAGTAGGGCGCCAGCCCCATATACTGAAGGTGGTGGGTTCAAACCTAGCCCTGGCCAAACTGCAACAAAAAAAGAGATACTGTTTCTTCCCTAGTAATTCATTATAAAGAGACAGAAATTTTCCCTATGAGGTCCCCAGCATTTCTCTCCATTATCTCATTGTGAAGAAGTCTATCAAAACTCTACCCCCAATCCATTTACCAGCAAAATAAATGAGATCTCCCTGATTGAAGGATTGGTGTGGATAGATGAGGTTTCAACCTTGAGTAATGTTGAGGTAGTGAACAAACAGTCTTCTTGGGTAGGAAGAAAGGTTAAATATTTGTTAAAGAGGTTCCTATAATCTGGACCAGTGTTTCTCAAATTCTCATGTTTAGAATTTCCCATGATCTTGTGAAAATGCAGATTCTGGTTCTGAAGGTCTTTTCTGGGAACTGAGAACCTGTATTTCTAAAAAGTTCTCTGGTGACTCTAATGATGCCGGTTCCCAGACAACACTTTAGAGAAAGGATCTAGGTTCTAGGCAACTAGATGAAAAACAATCTAGCATAATGGAAAACAATCTGAGTTAGGCTTTCTAGCTCGGTGATTTTGCATATGTTACTTAAATTCTCTAATTCTTAAAAGAAAGATTGAAGGAAAAGAGGGACGGGAGGTGGGGGAGGTGTGTGTAGGGCAGTAGCAGACCCAGTAATGAAAAGCTATGACACAGCAAGATTTCTGCTCACTTTCTAATTCTAATTTTTAAGGTCATTCTGTAGTGACAAATTAGAGAACTTGGGCAGAAATAAACAGGGTGGTGTCTAATAAGGGCATTGGGGAAGAAAAATATAAATAAACGATGTCAATAAAATCCTGGGAATGGTGACAAATGTACATAAAAGGCCTCAGGGTTTCAGCGACAGCAAGCTATATAGAAATACTGTAGTGATGTTATAGTGATAAAACATACTCTGCCTTTGGGACATCAAACAATGCATATGTTATGTTCTGGGCTATGGGGTTCTCAGGGATAGATTTCTAACCCTGTATTATACCCAGAAAGGAATGATGGAGGATTTAGGGGCAGGTCATGAGAAGAGAGTAAAGGAAGAGGAATCCTCAGAAAAGAAGAAAATTGAAAGGCACATATCTACCTTAATCTCAGAGGAGGACATGCCCTTCCTCTAGTGGTGGGGGGAGGGGACAAAGGCATTGGCTGCTTCCTGTCTTGACAGATCAAACTGAAAAGTGAATGGATTCAGTAGCAGAATAAGAAACATAAAAGACCTCAGACTGAGCCTGAATCCCTCCCAGTGCTGCTTTGCCCTGGTCCTGTGTCTCTTGGCACTTCCTTAACTTCTCCAAGTCTTAAGTTCCTCACCTATAAAATGAGGAACACAACACCTACCTTTCAAAGAGTAGTAAATGTTAGAGATGAACAGGAAACGTGTCTGGTACACATTAGGTGCTTTTCATTGCAAGCAGGTATCATAATAATTCATGATAAAAGTTTAAATTAGGAGGCGTCTCCTGTGCTGTGTACAAAAGGTGCCTTCCAAGAGCTTCTGAGGTAATGGGAGCAGTGGTCAATGTACACTTGACCAACCAGGACTCAGTGAGGTCCCTTACTTTACCTACCACTCCCTCCCAGCAATGTTGGTGACACAATTAGGGCATTCTATCAGCACTGATGATTCTCCTTACTTCTGCCTCCTCCAAGCTGACCACCTCCTCCCTCTCTACCTTCAGTAGCAGAATGGCAACAGTAGAACACTGAGAACAAATGATGTCACTGGTCTTCATTAAGTGCAAACTTCAGCCAAATAAAGGAGTGGTTTCAAAGAGCTTTTATTAGACAGTCTTTACCACGGCCCTTGCTTCTCATTGTCCCAGTGTTTTACAAATTTTTCCTAAATGTAAAATGAATGCCCAGGATATCTTGCTTTCTTCTTGCATTCTGGCTACACTACCTGTCTGTGCACTTGACGTGCATTCAAAATCAGGCAATATCTAGGCTAAAAGTGCCCGCTGTTTCCTTCAAGGGTAATAAAAAGTGTTTAACTTTGTCACCTAAAATCTAAAGTAGTTAGTGGAAACTTGAAAGCAAGAGCTATGAGAGACTTTAAAATACGTCTTCTCCTGTGTCCTTATTGGCTTATATTTGGGGCTTTCCGCTGGGTGGAGAAACTTGCAAGTAGTCCCATGAGATCCACATGAACAGAAAGGTTGCGGCATTTTGAACCCCGGCTGCTACCTTCTTTACATTACCTGTGTGACCTTTGGAGAGACATCTCAGAGAACACCCGGGATTTGTAGGAAAGCCAGGCTGCTGGGCCTGGCTCCTTGCTGCAGACACCATAACTGCTAAAATGTACTCTCATCCCCACACAGGGAAGTTAGGGCTGCTGCCTGATTTCCAAGAATACAAATCTCAGGGCCAAAGTGCAATTTGTTGTCCATTTATTAAACACCACTTAATAATGCAAAACCAGTTTTTTTTTAATGTAATAACTTGAATAAGCTGGTGAGAAATTGATCAGGAAAAGTAAAATATAAATTGACACAGCAATTCACAAGCATAACAGTACTTCTACTGAGAATTATTGAATTCCCTGGGGACATTCTTGTGTCGTGGTGGTTTAGAATTAGTTCTACAACATCACAATGGTAATGATGAACTGCAGCATCTTCAGAGCACTTCCTGAACGCTTAGCCCTGTGCTAAGGGCTTTCAAAGAATAATTTCATTTAATCCAGTGCAAAAAACCTGACTAATTCTGGGTTAAGGGTCAACATTAGGATGATACAATTTTCTTTTGATACTGAAATCTAGGACATAAGTACAGTTCATCAGCCTTGAGGTCAAGGACTTTGCATTTCATCTTTTGGGGGGGCATTTCATCTGTATTTTGGGGGACATTTCATCTTTTATGGCTCTGCACAATGCCTGCCAGAGAGGAGACTCCACAAGAAATTGTTGACTGAATGAATCAAGAAAGGCAAGTTTCCTATGTCTTGAAATTTAAATTGTATTTGTAAAACTAGCTCCATTTAATAAAATGATTAAGTGTTAACTACATTATTAAAAATGATTATTACTTTATTAAATTTTTCACAGTGAGGATTTTACTTTTATAATCAAAAAGTACTAAAATGTTCTCACTCCAAACAGTGTTGCCTTATAGACACAATAGCATAAATACATAGAGACGGCTGGATAAAAATGTTCATCTCAGCAACACATGGTAAAGCAAACATAGAGCAGGGTCATCAAATGTGCAGATAGAGAAGAGAAAAGAAGACAAGGGTGGGCGTTTTTGTTTTATTCCATGTAACTTAAAAATAAAATGGTGGAGCAACAGTCACTGACAATAATATACTCATTCTGTGGATATCTCAGTTAAACATTGGAATTCTGCATAATTTTAATTAATTTATTTCCTTTTTTCTATATTTTTCAAATCACAAATCTTTTTACCAAAAAAAAAAAAAAAATCGTCCATATTTTGCTACAGAAGCCAGGGGTCAGCATTGGGTTGATGGGATACAGACAGTGGTTTGTCTTCCCAGGAGGAACCTGAGGCTGCTGATTTGCCAGGTGGGCTTCTTTTCACAGTAGGAGAATGTTAGCAGTAGGACGCTTTCAGCACAAGTTATTTCCTTGGTCTTCTCATTAGACATAAAATTCAACCAGGTTAAATAGTGATACTTATTCCAAGGCACTCCGACTGTAAGAGCCTTTACCTTGGACCTTGTTTTCCGTTAGCCAGGGCACCTGCTTTCTACTTGCATCTGACTATAAGTCTCTGTGCACTTGAAGTGCATTTTTTAAAAGGCAGTGCCATGTTGAGATCAGGGTCTGTTTCCCTCCTGGATAGGGAGGGAAGCTGCAAGTACTTTCTTGCTTCCCACTGGAGATTTGGGAGCCACCCAGGGACCACTGGGAGCTCAGGGAAGTTCATTGCTAAGGATCAGGCCTGAGTCTACCCATCAAACACAAATCACCTGTGCCAGGTACAGCTTCATGCCCTCCCTATCACTTGTTCCCTTTCTGTACCTCTCCATATGGACCCAAAATAGGTCGGGCACTTCAACCTACCCTGGAAGTCTATGCTTGCATGCCATCTAGAAATTACTACCCTGGATGGAATGGTTGGTCTATTCAACTGAGGAGCATCCAGCACCACCAGGCTGGATGCACTTTGATCTAGAGACATTCAAGCCTGGGTAAACTTGATGCCCAGGCTACCTTTCATCTACTGCTCTGTGTTGCTGGCTGCATAGCAAGATTTGTTAGATGCTATTGACATCTATCACCGTATTTCAGCCACAGGAATTCTCTCAGAAGCAAATCTGATGTCAACACCCAGTTGTCCCCCTCCTTCAAATCTCTGAAGGTTTCCCCATTACTCTCATGATAAAAACTATAGCTACAAGGCACTACAAGTGGGAACTCACAATGTCTCCCACCTGCCTGTATATTAGAATCACCCGGGCAGTTTTTGTTTTGGTTTGGTTTTTATTTTTTGTTTGTTACTTTATTTTTTAAAATTTCATATTAACATGGAGGAACATACTATTAGATTACAGTTTGCTTTTGTAAGGTTAAAGTCCAAGTTGTCCTTCAACTAGGAAGTGGGCAATTACTTGGGCAAAATCCCTGTTGTGTATGCTCCCCAAGCAGTCCACAGATTTATTGCACTCTCCATGAAAATACCAACGTCATACTTTGAAGATCTTCTAAAAGTAGTTCTACATTTCATATAGAACTAACGACTCAGAACATCCTGAACTTGTCCTTTGTTTCAATTATCACAATTTTAAATTAGAAATTTTTATCTCTAGGATTACTTGATGAGTGTTCATCTTTTTCAGGAGAAAATGAGCTCAGCAAAGGCAGGGCCTGTGCCTTCCTTGTTTGTCTTTTCATCTTAGCACACAGGAGAACACCTAACACACAGTGGGTGAATGCTGTGTTCAATGCTGAATGAATGAATGAATGAATGAAACCTACTTTACAGACACACAGGGAGAGGGAGAGTGGTTGGCTCCTTTATACCAGAGGACATGAATTTACTGTCCAGTTGGGAACATACCACCTGCCTCGTTATGCATGAAACACAAGTGAAGTGAAGACAGAGAGGATCAAACAGCATTGTTGTTTCTAGAGTGAGAACTGGAAGAAAGACCAAGACCACTTTGGCAGAAAGGGTTCTAACATTTCTCAAGACTGTTTCCAAGTGTTCATGGATACAAATAACACAGTGTCAGTGCAGTTGAGCATTGCAGTGCGGGAGTCTTATAATACCGAGATCAAGACACAGTCTCGGCTAGGCCAGAATCTTTCATCAAAAATATGGAACTTTTGTTGGCCACCAGGCTCTCAACCTATAACAAGTAGATCCTGACGGCTGTGTTATCCCTGTTTCTGAAGATACAGCACTTATTCTTCCTTGCTCCCCCATTCATATTACATAGTTTTTCAAATAATAAAAAGAAACCCATTCCCTTAGATGACAAAAAAAAACCTTTCCCCATGTCTCTGTAGTCTTTCTAGTCATGAGGCAAGGCTGCTTCATTAGACCCTTGGAATTGTCTTAGCTCACTTGGCCTTTAATAGAAGGGTAAGAACCACACAGGCATCATTATAATAAAAGCTACTGTTCCTTAAGTGTTTATATGCTAACCAAGCACCGCGATAAACTCATCATATGTTACCTTCAATTCTCACAACCTGGCCAGTTAGATATTAGTGTTCGCACTCCAATGATAAAGAAACCAAAGCTCAGAGTAATCAAATATATGGTCCACAGTTGTAGTACTAAGGTGAGGAAGGCAGAATTGGAACATATTTTTTGTCCGACTCTAAGATCTGAATTCTCCCATGATTCATTACACACTGTGTCACCAAGGGCAGAGCACCCAATTTCCAGAGCCAATGCTTGTATCCAGACACCCTGTGCAGAGGAAAATTCAATCACATTAGCTGCCCACACTGCCCCCCCCAGTTCTAGGCCCTCAGTAGAAATCACCGTTTCCTCACCTGGAGATTTTTCATGCCTACTCAGCTACTTTCTTAAAAAACAAAATTTCACCTTCTTTGTTGGCTGTAGTTATCTCTGCAATTCACTGTAGAGAAAGCATCGGCTTGAGTAGGAAGTTGAATTTTAGAGTCTCGGCCAATACGGGGGAGACTTTAAGAGATTTTGTGGTCAAGAGAACAGTATGAGCAAATGTAAAAGCTTCCCAGCAGAAGCACCGTGACAAATGGAGGCTCACTAGGCTTAGAAGTGGTGGGGAACTGGATGGGAAGGTTGACTGGCCACTGAAAACACTGTCTCATACAGATGTACTTTATTTGGCAACATGTTATACAGATCGCTTTACTCCTCAAATTGAAAAGATAATTGTCCTCACTACTACTTGTAAATGATCAATTCCCACTTTTCAACTCGCATGCTGCATTCAGAAGTTACTTGTTCATTCTCTGCCTCCCGGATCAGGTTCTCATTATTCACACGGCAACCACAAATCAGATGCACGTACAGGGCTAAAGAGAAAGGACAGCGCAGCTCCAGACACAGGTCTTGGTGGCAGGCACGTTTGTGTCTTTGCTAAATGCTTCTCAAATAAATTATTAAAAACAGCAAATAAGAACGTTCTGAAAACAGTTTATATATGCTTAACTCATGACAGAGAAACATTGACCCTATATAGTAAAATTATTTTTCCCTAAGTATATCTTTTGAATGACTTCCAAGGAAATAGCCTCCTATAAAATATAATCTCAACTATGATTTGAGGAGCTAAGTCTAATATTCTGCTCAATAGACACCGGGAGGTGCATGGGGAGGACTTTGGGAAACTTTCCAATATTTTTGTGAAACATCCTTTACTGAATACAAAGAATCATGAACTGCTAATACACTGAGACAGCACTAATGCCTCAAAATAGAAGTTTATTTTGAACCCATACTTTCATACATCCATATATAATTTTCAAATTTTCTTTTTTAAGCACATAATTATTTTCCTAATTAACTAATTAGACATTTTAGCAGGCTTAAAGAGTACAAAGGTTAAATACATAACTGTTTAATAGTTACTGTTACTGAAAAAAATGGTGTTAATAGGGGTTGAGTTCTCAAACATGTTTTTCCCTAAGAATATAACTCTGCGTTAGGCAGCGCTTCACTATAAATGTCAGGGGTGGGCGGAGTGGGAACACATCCCAGCTCTCTGCTTTGGAATCTAGAACTTCATAGATGGAAATATAGTATTTCCACATAACTGTACCCTTGTTAACAAAAGCCTGTTTATCCACCACACAGTTAAGGAATGGCACCTTAATCATTGCTGAACAGGCTCCATCTTGCTGGGCTATCACCGGTCTTGGGGTAGGCAGGGTCCACTGAGATGTACAGGGGAGGGTAAGCCAGAGTGAGCACGCATTCTGTAGAAATTTAGGGTTCATTTACCTTCCATCCATTCATTCACTCACCCATCTATTCATGCATTAACATAAACATTCTTCAACAAATACTGACCCTAAACTACATGTCAGGGAAAGAGCGAGGCACATTTACATGTATTATCATTTATTCAATATTCATTAAATATTTCTGGTGCTCCTAATATGTGTCAGTGCTGTTTTAGAAACCTGTTAATAGAACAGACATAGCTTTCAGCCTCCTAAAGCTTCTCTTTTGGGGGGAGGGGGTGGTAGGAGGAAAGTCTGCTAGGGTCTGAATGTATGCACCCCTGAACATTCGTATATTGAAATTTAATCACCAGGGCTATGGTGTCAGGAGGCAGAGCCTCGGAGAGGTGGTTAGGTAATTCAGGTAAAGCCCTGCTGAATAGAATTAGCCCCCAGAGAGCTTTTTAACCTATCTGAGGACAAAGCAAGAAACACAGAGTGGGCCCTCACAGGCACCAGATCTGCCCGTGCCTTGACCTTGGACTTTCCAGCCTCCAGAATAGTGAGAAATAAGTTTCTCTTATTTCTAAGCCACCCAGTTTATGGCGCTTTCTAGTAGCAGACAGAACAAACTAAGTCAAGGCGTAGTCATTTGGGGTCTAGATTCCATGGGTCTGAGGCTTATATAATTTTCAAGTCCCTGTTTGCCAAAAGGAGACACAATTACAAAAACCCAGCCCATCCCAGTGTGAGACCCTACAGCTGAAGCCTTGTCAATCTACTGCACAGTCTGCATCGGTATCTCCCAACTGGTGGGTTGCAAACATTGGAAATTTACCTCTTTGGGGACTTAAAAGCATTTAAGTCTTCCAGAGACTTTTAATAAATGCAGTTCCGTTAAATAAGATCACAGCTTAAGGTGTTATTATCGCACAGGGGGCCTAATAGGTGCCAAATAAATATTGAATTAATTAATAAGTTAAAGAGGTAAACGGGAGCCTTGTTAAAGAGGCAGTGAGTACAAACGTGAAGGGTGAGGAGCTTCAGGGACACTGAGTGAAAACAAGCGGTGTGGAGATGGCAGGTGCGGAGCTATGAATTTTCCTCCTTACAAATCCCTGCAGATCTGCCTGCCCCAAATGATGACGTTGCATCAAGGTCCTCAGTAATCATCACGACAGCTGGTGGAGCAGATCCTGAGGGACACGGAGGTGGTCCCAGAGCACGCGAATGAACCTCCCAGGGGGGTGATTTGTGGATGAGATAATAACCTGTTCACTGACTATTCCCTCTTGACTATAATCTTACCGGAAAGAATTCCCTTTACGGCCAAACAATACTTAGCAGCAGTTAGCCATTTCACCTTGAAATGTATTTAGCTCTATTTCTCAGTTAGGCAGCCGTGGGCAGATGATGGTTCCCTGGGCCACTGGGGGTGGGTATCAGAAGCTGAGGAACGGGTGAACAGAAAGCCAGGAGGGGATGAGATGAGCCCAAGTCCTGAGGGAGAGCCTTGCTCAGTGTGGGAAGAGAAAGCTGGTCTGGGCCACATTGGCCTGCCCAGGCCCCGCATGTGTAACCAGACTGTCCGTGTGAGGAGAGTCACAGGGGCCCGCTCTCTCAGGGAGGGGGGCTGCCTCATTGAACATCGTTTAACTAACTAGGATTCTCTGTGTTTTGTAACCCAGTGAAATACTTTAAAGATACATAATAAGCTCCCGTCTGAACCTCATGCTTGGTCAATGGGACATGAGTGAATGTTGTGGACAATGTTGCCATCTATTCAGAAGTGGCTGTGGCTCAGGAGTTTGAGGGGAGCTAATCCAGATGGCATTCCTCTTCTGAGGAACAAAAGCAGAAAAAAAAATCTACAATTTTATTATGGTCTGTAGCCTCCTGTTGCCCGAATTCTGCAGGAAAATCTTTTTTTTTTTCTGGGGAGTTCATGGGTGGACATTCCAGCTGGTTTCTTGGCTGTGAGTCTGAGGGAAACATGGACATTCATTTATTTATTTGTTCATTAGTTAATTCATTCATTTATTTAGAACTCTTCAGAATCTCAGATTCTCATTGTCTGATCTCTATCCTCATGCTGAAAAAAAATTCAAAGTGAGGAAAAAAGGAAAGCAGGCAGGAAGGAGGAGAATTCCAATTTATTTTTAAATAACATTTTAAGTTAGAAGAATTCCAGTTCTTAAAGAATATTTCTTAAAAGGTATAACCAAGGTCATTTGTCTCAACAATAAGCATCTCGTGTTCCAAGTCCTCTTTGCTGCAATCTTCCGAAAGCCTGCACTGCTCTGGGACACCTTCTCAAACAGAACAGATCAGACCAACCTAAAACGTTCCCTTCCTCTGTCCTCAAACCTCAGCCTCTCCATCTCTCTCCCTGTCTCCTCTGTTGAAGACAGGCCATCTACATGCCCTCCCAACCGGCACACTCACCTCCCACAAGCTGGGACAGAATTCTCTCTATTTTTTTCTTCTCCTCACCCCCGTCTTCAAATCTGAATGAGAACAGTCTAGAAATCTGTTGAGGGGAAGGAGTGGGGAGCATGAGAGGACAGTAGCCTCTACCTGGGGGTTGAGTTAGAGGCTGGGACATGCATCATGTAAGTGACTGTCTGATGCCACCCCACATTCATCTCATGTATTGGACAGAAGGTTTGAGCTCCTACTTTGCGCCAGCCTCCATGCCAGGCCCTGTGGACACAAAGGGCACTGTCCCTGCCCTCCAGAAATAGGGGGATCTGCTGCAGTAGGCAGGGACGCAAACGGTAAATGTCAATGCCCTTTGAGAATCACCCTTCCCAATCTGGGCACAGATCACTGAGGTCCTTACCCCGGGGGGGTTGGGGGAGGGCAGTGAGCTTTGGTGAGACTGGGGCAAGGCTGCTGGGGAGACGTGAGCTCTGAAGCAAAGTTATTGGGGTTAGCCAGGCTGGAGTGGGGATGCAGAGGAGGGAAGGATGGGTGACAGCTTTGCAGGCAGACTGGTAAGGGACCCCGGAGGACAGAGAGCTCTGCGGTATGTCTTACCTGTCCTCATCCCCACCGCTCCTCAGTCCTTCCCATCTGCTCTTGCACTTGGCTTTACCCCTCCCTCTTTCTCTCTGCCCCTCCTAATACAATCCAGTAGGCCACTGCCTTGAATTGACATGCTGCAGGAAGAACGAAGGCCCAGGCTTATCTCAAAGAGGGAGGGTGCAAGAATGTACCTCCCTCAAAACCTGAAGAAAACGTGGTTCTTTTCATTTCTAATTAGGGTGATTTAAAAACATCACAACAGCAAAACTTTCCAAGTGACCATTTAGTGTTTTGTTTGGTATGGTTTGCATTTCTGGCATACAGATTTTCAAACTTCAAAAGGAGATATTTGAAAAAAGTACCCACATTCTCCAGTCCTGCGACCATGTTGGCAAACAATGTAAATATTTACAAGCAAAGTCTTAATGGAAAGACTGAGGTTCGGCCAGATTTTGAAATCTGATCGTACTGCCCTTCAGGACTGCCTGTGGTTTCCTTTTATTCTTCTATTGTGCTCCCTAACAAAGCTTTTGAACATGCATGTAACACACTCAGGGAATGTTAGCAGATGCTAGAACATTTTATTAGCTGATTTATTAAGCTATTGAGGGTCATTCTTTGAAAAATGGGGAGAGAAATGTAGACACAACAGAAGTTAGAGAAATCTGCAGTCACCCTTTGGAACAATGGTAGCTAGTAACTCCTTTTCTTTTTGTTAACATACCAGCCTAATTCAAAACAGCGAAGTCTGTGTGAATGGTTATAACAGTTTATTTTCTTTCCAGTGAGAAAAGGTTCAGGAAAAGTGTGCAAGTTAAAAAAGAAGAAACAGAAAGAAAGAGGGAGAGAAGACGGAGTGCAAGTGCAGATGGCATATTTACAGAAAATACAGATTTAACTGGAACATTCTTGTGATTTGTCCCTCTTTAGATCTGCTATTAAGAAGCAGCTTTATTTTTACATGCAGCTAAAGTTACATAGAGAAAAAGAGTCCCATGATAACATCCTTCTCTAAACATCTTGAAAGCAGAAGGCTGAATTGACAAGAAGGGGTAGCTTATTAGGCAGAATAGTTTGGGTAAGTATGTGGCTGATTTTGAGGGACAAAAGAAAGATACCCCCTCCTCAACCACCACCAAATTTCCACATTTGATGGCTGGATCTTGGCATCCATTCCTTCAGGTAATCTATTTTCCTTTTCAAGGTCCAATTTTGAGTCCCGAAAAGGGATTGGAAGTAAGTCACTCCCAATCTACTGTGACTATGTTTCTGAAGTGTCCTCCTTAGGAAAGGCAGACCAGAGCAGACTGGAAAACTTGGGGCAGGGATACAGCACAGAGCCTGCCAGGGGATCAGATGGCCTCTGCCTGGCACTTCTTCCTTGCAATTCTGCCTCCAAGGAAGACCAATCAGCTACAGCTATTTTACAGTTTTCTGCAGGTGCTGCCATGTGCCTGAAAGAACCTTACATCTGACCATTAATTCATGTAATGATTTTCATTTGCAGCATACAGATCATAATACGATTTGCTAACAGTGGGGCTCAGAAAATGGTGCCCCAAAGTACAGGACTTTGAACCAGAAAAGCAGCCACAGAAGGTCTCTCTGACCTTCCCCCAGAATCCCATGCCCAACCCTCTTTCTCTCGTGAAACCCAGGGAAGGGCTTTCTCTGAAGATCACCTCTGGGTTTCAGAGCAATTCTTCTAGAGAAAAAAAAAAGGCATTATCCTGAACTCCCTCCCTGTGCTTTGGACGAGAAATTAACCAGAGAATGAAAAAGGGAGTCACTCATATGGCAGGAGAGTAGAGGGAAAGTCTCCATACCCAGAACAGTCTCTTCACCTGTTCTTCTGAGAGCTGCCATCTCAAAGACTTTTTCTGCACTGAGAACTGCATTTGTTCACAGTGCAGCTCCTCCCATCACCTACCCATAGCTTGTCACCGCCACCCTCCTGGAGTCCTTAATTCCCTGTTCCTTTCTGTAGCTCAAAATGCTATTTAAGCTTCAGCCATCTGGCCCTTCTGAGTCTCATACTTTGTGGGACCCAGCATATATGTACATAATCAATTTGTATGCCTCTTCACTTGTTAATCTGTCTGCCACCAAGTTTATTCCAGAGACTAAAATTCCTGAATCAGAGGGAGTAGGGAGAGTTTCTTTTGACTGTACAATAACTAGTAGGAACCCAGCCTACTGACATTTTTAAGAGTCCTTCTAGATCAACAGTTCTCAACCTGTGGGTCATGACCCTTTTTTAACAATGAAAATACACTGTGGCATTAGGAAGTTTGAGAATCACTGTTCTAGTTCATGAATCATCAGATAATCTGCTTGTAAACATCTGTATTCTTCTCTAAACACTAAATTTTATTTTGACCTTCCTTTTAGTCAAAGAGCTACCTCCATGAAATTTTACAAAGCAAAAGAGACAATCAGAAGACAGAGGAAGACAATTACAGAAACCTTGTCAGATTCGCCCAAAGTATAGGCTTAAAGGTGATTATTTTTTGGATGCCAAATCAACTGTTTATAGGTCTCTACCATTGAACAAGGCATGATGGGCAATTCCTACTGCTCATTAATGGTAAAGCAATTATTGATCATTTTTCAGTGTTTCAGGGTCTAATTAAAGCTAAGTGGCCAGATTTTCATACAATAAACAATAGAAGTGACTTGAAGTCCCTAATCTCAGAGGCCTAATCAGCTTCACAATACAATATCATCAAAACTTGGATGTTAATGATAGCTAATTATTCCATATACATAGAAGCTGTTTCTTTCAGAAGTCAGACTTCCTTCCAAAAGCTTATGTCCTGCTATTCATGTGAAAAGACCCAAGATGTTTAAATCACTTAATAAGAAAAAATTAGGAGATTGCAATAGAAATTATTCAGGAAAGATTTTGTGTTCTTTTCAAATTATAAAAATTCTAGGTTTCTTTATTGATATGATTTAGTCTCTCAGTCCAAGCAAACCAATTATACTTAAGGGGCTTATTAATTCTACTCGTTGGCCAAATGCTAAAGTGCCCAATTAGAAGTGAATAAAACAAACATTCATCATATTTGGGGCTAAACAAATATTACTGATAGTATTAAATCCTAGAGTGGCTCTTTTGAAAAGTTCTCTAATTAATCTTGGGGCCGGCGGGGGGGGGGGGGGGTTACCTGAACAGTGAAATATTGGGCATGTTTGATGGAGACAACAAATTGGCCTTCTCTAAGATCGATACTAACCACCATGTAGCCAATGATCAATTGCCGACAGTCAAATGAAAAAAAAATGGCTAAAATAAATGTTGTGTGTAAATGGATTACGAGAGCAGCACTTCATTTATTTTATATTTAGAACTCTCTCAGATGCTGCCTTAAATTGGGTCTGGAAATTTCTAATCACGGCAGCTCATATAGTAAGGCCAATGGTTTATGATATGGTCGTATTTTACTACTTTCCTGCAAAAAGCACTAAAAAGATCGAATGACCCCATGGTACATAGTTTGTTTCCCACTGGGAAAGCTCACCAAGTAAAGAGACTTTAAATTAATAAACGTTTCTCGATGAGAATTGTTTTATGAAAAGGAAATTAATATCAAAGTATGGAACTAATTAAACAACTTATTTTTAACAGCCTGAAGAGTTCAGGTTAAAGCAGGAATTTCAGGACAGAGTCCGTTCCACTCTGCTCCATTCTGTTCTATATCTTTCTGTTCCCTCCCTCCTGCTGCCTCCCTCTGCAGCATGGGAAGAAACCCTGCAGATATTACAGATGCTGAGTCTTTTAGATACATTGTGCCCAGCCCGTGAGGCATAAACTGTGATTGCTCCCAGATTTCATCCCATGTTTAGGGCAAGAGAGGACAATGGAGAAGAAAAAGAAGAGAGAAGAGAAAAAAGGCCAATGGGGTTAGAAAAGGGAATTTCGGAGGAAGGGTTAATGACAGACGTTCTGCTCAGTTTTGATTCCTGAGTGGATCCAATTCTCCTCTGACTCCACCATCTTCTGTTTTCACTGTCTGCGCGTTTCCTTCCAAAAGTGTAAGTTCTCTGACATATGAATGAATAGCTTTAAAAACAACTGATTCGTAACTCCTTGCCAGGGTGTGGGTGATCTGATTTTTTTGACTTTTTTAAAACAATCAGCAGTACAACAAATGCAGTAAAGAGTCAAGTCCGTGTCATCTGTCATAGCCGTTCATCTGTCGCGAGAGCGCAGAGAAAACTGCTCCTGACGTGGTTCTCGGGAGGCGCTTGCTTTTCCCTTCCTTCCACCTGTTACCCACTCTGCCAATATTTCTCCTCATTACTCATAGGAGGCTTATCTGGGTATTTTTTCCTCCTTAAATTTCCCTTAACAAGTTCCAATAGTATCTTACTACTCTTCCTTTCTCTCATCTGCTATGGCTCCTGAATTTTTTTATTAAAAAAAAAAAATATCCAAAACTTGGAAACAAGGCCAAAAGATATTCAGTGCAATGTCATTTGGGGGAAAAGAATCATTCAAGACTTTCTATGGAAATATGCTTTGTTCAACTCACTGATTATTTTTGATAAAAGATTCCAAATTTAGTAAGGTTGTATGTCAACTTGTAGATTTTTATTCAAGACACACACTATTTACGTGTGGAAGAAATGCTGATTCTGAACGTTATGCTTAATTGTCCCCTAGGAAATTTGCTAGTTTTACATCTAACCTGGCAATTTCATCTTAATATTTCTTTATTAAGTTGCCTGTAAATATCTAATCCTCAAATAGTCTGTGACTGGTTCTGTTACCTCACTGGTTAGCTCATTTATCAAGGAATTCAACAAAATCTTTGACACATGCTCATTTCATATTTGTATGAAAATTTGTTTTAACTTTTTGAAAATGACACTTTGGCACTGATCAACTTTTTAAGATACAATCATATGTAACTGAATGTCGTAGGGAATACTTGTGCCAAATGCGTCTGTAGGGGATTTTGTCCGTGTGTAGACATCCTCAAGTGTACTTACACAAACCTGGATGGTATAGCTTACTGCACAGGAGGCTGCAGGCTACAAACCTGTATGACATGTTACTGAACACACTGTAGGCAACTGTAACACGCGGTGAGTATTTCTATATGTAAATGTATCTAATGAAGGGAGCTCCCAGGACTGAGAACTGCTCGGGGGAGTGAGTGAGTGGTGAGTGAATGTGAAGGCCCAGGACATTAATGTGCACTGCCGTAAACTTATAAACACTGTACACCAAGGCTACATTAAATGTATAAAACATTTTTTCTTTCTTTAATAATGATTATATCTTACTGTAATGTTTTATTTTATAAACTTTTTGAAAAAATTTTTAAGCATTTTGACTCTTTTGTCATAACACATTAAAACACAAACACAGTGCATGCTGTACAAAAATATTCTATCTTTCCTGTTCTTATTCTAGAAACTTTTTTGAAATTTTAACATTTTTAGTTTTTTTTTAATTTTTGAATTTGTTGTTAAAAACTAAGACACATAGGTTAGCTTTGGACTACACAGAGTCAGGATGAGCAGCATCACTGTCTTCTGCCTCCACAGCTCGTCTCCCTAGAAGGTCCTCAGGGGCAGTGACACCCACGGAGCCGGCACCTCCTACGATAACAACACCTTCTTCTGAAATACCTCTGAAGGAGGTTATTTTAGAGTTAACTTTTACTTTTCATAAGTAGAAGGAGTATACTCTAAAATAATGATGAAAGTATAATATGACAAATACACAAAGCCATGACATAATCAATTATCATGTAGTCTGCATAATCGTAGGTTTGTCTGCACCAGAGTCACCACAGACACCGGTGAGTAACGTGTCGTGTTACGAGGTTTTACTGCCAATTATAATCTCATGCAACCAGTATCCTTAACCAGAATGTCATTATTGGTTCATGACTGTACTTCTATCATTTATCATATTGTTTAATTAATTCATTTTACTGTTCAGTTACACTTGAAATTTTCAGAACCTGAGCCTTTTATTCCTGTATCCAAAGCGACTGGTGTGAGGAAGGGTCTGGCTTTAAACAGGTGCTCCATAAATGTCTTTCTCGGCTGCTGAATTCAATTCCACAACTCTACACTTAGAAGTCAACGGGGCACATTCACCTCCACTTGCGCCCAGAGACTTCCTTTGGTCTCTCAGTTTGGAATCTGAGTGACAAAATAGGATTGATGCAAATCCAGTCTCCATAACATAAATTAGATCAGAGCCTGTCACTGCTGTTATTTCACATGTATGTACAGCCCTGGCTTTTGAGGACATGTAGGCAGGCTTTGGTTTTGTCCCCCAACTTTAACAAAAAGGAATATCTATTAATATCTCCACTTCAGCCAAAAGGAGGAAAATTAGTTGAGAAAAATGAAAGAAGCAACTTGGTCATCACCTGATGGTTTCCACAGATTTTACCTGCATAAAAGCTGTTAATTTAACAATAAAACTTAAATGCACTTTTTAGTATCTAAAGTTGCTGAAGGTTTTTTCTTTTTTTAAATAGGCTCCTTTTCTGGAAAGATGCCAACAATTTATAGTACTGAATATGCAACTGGAACAAAAAAAAATGAAGAAAAAAAATAGATGTTGAAAGCAGTAACCAAAGCAAGCTTCAAATATTGCTAGAGACTTTCTGTCATTTCAAAATAAATCCAAGTCTACAATATCCGTTTTGCTTCCCTAAAAATGCCATACTTAATGAGACTTCAAAAACTTTGTTTGATCAGTTTCTCATATCTCCTTACCGTACTCAGTTCTTAGAAAGGATTTTTGCTGGCCAGAATTGTATTTTATTTTTCAATTGGTTTAAATTACTATAAACAGCTGTAAGTTTTAAGTAATAAGAGTAAAATTCTTTTTTTCCCCAGTCTGGTAGCTACAATACAATTAGAACCCTTAACCTTTTCTATTGTTCCCCAACTACTAGATGGCAGATGTAAAATAATGCTTTATTTTAGGTGCTAATTATATAATTTAGACTTGCTCAGTAACTTCACCTTCCCTGTATTTCACACCAAGACCCCCACGATCTCAGGCTTTTTATTCTAATAATATAATAGCTCAAAAACTCTTGAAGAAGACAATGGCTTTTCAAAAAAGTGTGAATAGAATCCCTATACATTCTAAATTTCATGGTTAAAAAAAAATCCTGTGTCCAAAACAGCATTATTTTATAAATTTTCAAACATAATTGAAGAGGATATGAAGAGCTGTGAAAAACTTAATATAAACCAGATAATAAAACACTAATAAAGAAGAAAAAACAACCACAGAGTTACTTTGGTGTAATTGTTAAAAAATCTCCTTAATCCACTATTTTACCAGATTTGCAAATTCATACTTCCTGGCATAGTAACAGATACCTAACTGGCGCTCAGCTAGTCCGCGACGTTGGCCACGTCTGTGGTCCCCGACCCCGGGTACCCGTCCACGGTCTGTTAGGAGCCAGGCCTCGCAGCGGGAAGTGAGGGAGCAGGTGTCATCTCTGTTTGCAGCCATGCCCCCTCCCCTCCAGTCCAGAGAAAAAATTGTCTTCCATGAAACTAGTCCCTGGTGCTAAAGTCACTGGAGACTGTCAGGTTATGAACGTTCGGAAGCCACTCAGGAACAGAGCAAGAAAGACTGGGTGTTAGAAGCCCTGGAGCAAACCTGGGCCATTTCCTTCTGCCCCCTCTTCTCCTCTATTGACTTTGCTGACTCACAACTCCGGCCATCAAGCCTCCTAGTCCACAGCGCAGAGAAGCATGGAGTCACAGAGGCCACGGAGAAATCAAACCAGGGTGCTTTCTGGTCATCCTTCTGTCCAATTCTGGGATCAAAAACACTTGCCTACTTCAATCTTAGAATCGAATCAGGAAAAACTAACTTAGCTTTTTTCTCCAGCAAATACAAACTCTTGTAAAACATAACTGTGAACAAATTGAAAGCTCCTGCTTACTGATACCAGTAGCTTGATCATCAACATTTGCTTTGAATCTCTCACCTCGCTGTGACCCCCAGGCCTAATCACGGCCTCCACCCAATCCCAGCCTTTTCCTTACAAGGCCTACTTTAAAATCACCCGTCCATACCTACCCTGTCACTGTCTACCAAATGTTCTCATTTTCAAATACTACCAAGACTATCAAGGTGATGACCTCCCATTCTACATTATCCCAGTTTGGTTTGATTGACAGGTTTTTCTGGTGGTCCTTGGGGAGACCAACCATGCAAATGCACCTGCAGAAGCACTTCAGTCCAGTTCAGCTTGTCAATAAAACAAAGAAAAAATAACAAACTGATGACTCGTTTTGTAGTAGCAAGTTTGCAAATCAAATAACCATAACTGGTGTGTGCATAGATGAACCATATGTGACCCCATCAATGACCCCAGAGCCAGCCAGAGCGCATGTGCATAGATAAGGACCTGGGACCAAATTCCGACGTAAGAGGTGCTCCGTTATGTTGCAGTGTAGTATTGAGAGGACCCAGCCCCCCCTCTGTGCAGGCCCAATCAGATCACGCTTTCTTGTATTTTCCTACCTTCCTCCTTATTACTTTTTGCCTATAAATCTGCCCCAGACCATGCCCAGCTGGGGGATAGATTTGGGTGTTGCTTCCTGTCCCCTTGTCTATCTACCACACAATAAATCTCTTCCCAAAAGCCACTGCCGCAGTGTTCAGTTGGATGTGCCCTGGGCAGCAAGCCCATTGCTTGGTGACACAAACAGTAGTACTGACGGTCCTAACAAGGAGAAACCGCGATGGCTGGGAGAGGAAACAGCTAACACTCTGCACGTCCAGCACAGGAATGAAAAGTGTGTAACAGTCTGGGTCAATGACGTGCCTCCTGATTTCAGTAAACCTGCAGAATGTTCTTATACTAAAATCCAGGATAAAAACGAAGTTCATAATAATAAATGACCGAGTTACTGATGTAATCTTAAATCATCGGGTTCCCACAAACGTTTCCTTCCCTGTCCTATTTTGACGCTGGACATGCTTGGCTTGTCAGAGTAACTGGTTTGTGACTCCTCTGAGCTTCCACATCCCCCTTGCACCTTCATTTTCCCATCTCCTTGCACGTGATTTAAGTTTTAATTCTATAATAAATCCCTTACACAAAAATTTACTATGGTTCTGCTTCCGTAATTGAATTGACTAATGGTTGAATAATTGAATCCTTACCAATACAGAATACTTTACACAAGCAAATGTGGGGCCTACAGAGCCCAGGAGAGACTATGCTGAGCACATGCAGGATACCACGGTGAGACACAGCCCTGGTGGGCAGCAGCTTCTGCAGGTGGCGGCCTTCCTGGTGACTGTGGCTGCCATGGTGTGTGACCAAGTTTGCACACAAGGGGACAATAGGTCTCTGGGTTCAATTCTAACTTTATAAGTGATTTGGGGCAAGTTGCTTAATCCTCCTGGTAATGTTTTTATATCCAAAAATGAAGGAGTAAGTGAGAGAATATTCCCAAATATTTGGAACCTTTTCCCTGAAGGAGGATTAAACTTCCTTGTTTCTCTGTCCTGTTAAATGTACCTATGGCCATATGACTCGTTCTAGTTCCTGAAATGGGAAGGTAAGTGATGCATGGAAGCTTTAAGAACCTGCTTCTCTCTTCTGCTTCTGTGATGAGCAAGAGCTCAGCTGGGCCCTGGGGGAGGGTGATGTGTGCTAGAGCTGCCGCTGTCTGTACGAACAGGTGGCCTGGGTGAGGACTCCGTTTTGTGGCTATAAGCCACTGAAATGTTGAGCTCACTTGTTATGTCAACATGACTTGGGCTGTCCTGAGTGATGGCAGATTGAACTAGAATGCTCTTTCTACGTGATCTCAAACACTAGGGTTTGAAATGAACTTAGAGATGAGTTTTTTAATTAGCAATATGTATGCAATTTCATTTTTTAAATTGCTTATGGATACACATAAAACAGTAACTTAGTGTATTTGCTCAAAATTAATTCACAAAACATGCAATAAAATAATTTTTGCATTAGCTCTTTGTTCATGTGGTGCCTAAAATTCTACATATTACTCAATACCTCAGTGACCAAATCTTGGAATAAACAGACTGAATTGGTACAGTTAGTTAGGGCTACACAGACACCACTTATGCATCTTCCTTACAAAACCTGAGCTAATTATTTTTTCCTTTCTACTGTCTTCTTAATATAACTTCCTTAGCATTGAGCTGAGGAATTAATGCTTGGAACTTATCAACCTCAAACAGTAGCAATTCAGAAACATTAATTAACTGTGTGGTAGGTAGTTGCAATTTTTAAGTGGTTACCTAGAACTTTCTCCATTTAAAATTTTAAAATAGTAGCTTCATGTCTAAGAATCAATCCCTTAAAGTTGAAAAACAGCAGGTCAGCACTGATCTGTTTTTTTCTTTTAAGCTAGTTTCTTGGAAAATAAAGATGAAGGAAGAGAAGGAAAGACCAAAGGAAAGGAGGGAGAGAAAAAGTGTTAAAATATCACTGAGAACAAGGAGACTTTCCCAGACCTCAGCAATGAATCCGTCCTCTCTGAAGCTGGTGTCGCAGCTTCTCATCTTACACCCAAGTCCTCCATTAAGGATTACAGGGACACAGTTTGTTTTATGGGCTGCGTGTTGATGTTTTCTGCCTCTTCATCCTGAACTGCCAGCGGTGCCGAATGTGCTGCGATTCCGTTGAGCAGCATGTTGTAAAGCAATACGCTCCGTGTTTATTCAGTCAGAGTTCACACTGGGGAATGTTTAAGGCTGAGGCTTTCTAACTGCAGAATGAACAAAGACGTGGCATTATCATCTCTCTAACTTCATCACTTTCCAGCAAATGAAAACATGGCCGCATTTCAATGGTGGGGATCCATCTTGAGTGAAATACTGCGAGTGGTTAAGGAAGCAGACCTTTGTATATTGCATGCAGCCCAGTTCTGATCATCTGACCCTTGCCTTTTTTTCCAGAAACTCAAAACAATTCTCAATTTCTTTCCAACTCAAAATTAAACTTCTATTCTCTGTCCCCTCTCCTTTGCCTAAATGCCTTCTGTTCTCACAATGTAAATAAACTTTGCACTCAGTCTAGGAAAATCTGCATCCCATCACTTCAGAATAGTTACCAGGTCTTGATACCAACACATGAAGCTCTCGTAGAGTAAACATTGATTTATTTATCCTACATTTATTTTACAGAGGTTTGCTAAATGCTTGCTACATGTTAGGCAATATACTCAGTTGTGGATACAGGGGTCAGCAGGTAGGCCTTTTCCCTTCTTTCATCGAGCTTATAAACTAGGGAAGAAGAATAAACTATTCATATGCTTACACCAACATAAAAGGAAAAGTCTTCCCTGAGGAAGAGGAGACAGAGCTGAGATCTGAAGGATAAAGGAGGCAGGTAACTCAGATGAAGGAGGAAGGACGACCTCTCTAAACTCAGAGGAGGGCATGTGCAAAGGTCCAGTGGCATATGCTAAGAAATCACAAGATTAAATGTTTAAAATATAAATAAGAAGAAAAAGAGTAAACCTTTATTCTTTTCCATTCATTCTTACACTTGCCTCCATCCTTTGATTTATCTGTTCATTGTTCTTAGAGAATCTATAATACCATGTTAGGCATCCATGCGAATTTAATCATAAATTAAATTCATATAATCCCAATAACAATACCAGAAGGTCAAAATGAACAAAACATCTGTGCCCATGAAGCTCATAGAAATCATGGACTAATGTGGCAGGTGGACAAGTAAATCATCTGTGGGGGTACAGCAAGAACAGTGACACACAGGAGCTGTGTACAAGAGGCTGTGAGGACACTGGGACAGCTGAATTTTGTGTGGGGCAAAAAGCACCATTCAGAGGGGACACATCCTAGCAGAAGTGTTCCTTAAGCTGAGCTGCAAAGGGCTGGTGCAGGTGGGAGGAGACTAAGAAAGGTAACCCTGGCAGAGGGAATAGTATCTGCTAAGTCCTAAAGTCTTGATGATTTTCTTGGTCCTTCCAGGTAGTGAAAAGCATGTATGTGAGAGGGGCCACAGATGTGACCAAGAGGGTGTCCCAAGCCCGACGGGAAGGGCCGAAGGCAGTGGTTCCCAGGTGTCCCAGTCCACAGCACCCTTAGCTTCTCTGTGATTTTTTTTCATGTTGCCTGTAAGCCAAGAAATGTATCTAAGATCCAGACAACTTAATATTTATGTGCTAACAACTCAGTAGCCATCTGAAAAGGTCACACACGTGAATTAACATAAAAAACAGAAACAGTGGAACCTCTGTAAGTTGACCACCCATAGGACTGTAACATACACAGGTGAGGTGGTCAACATAAGGAACTAGGCCCGCCGTACTGATATGTCCATGTGGTACACGTCTGGTCTATGAAAATTAGGTCAATGGAAGGAGGCAGTCAGTGTAGGGAGGTGGTCATCTATGGAGGGTCTACTGTACTTTTATTTCACTTTTAAATAACCATGATTATTGTAATGGGTGCACCAAACGGCCCTATATGGCTCCTCAAATATTGGAACCAGATTGGACCCTTCCACCCACACTTCTGGTTCCACATGGGTTGTCATGTTGGCTTTTTTTTTTTTTTAATCACAAAAATAGTCAAAAGCCCAACTTGATAACCTGGGAGGCTGAGGCAAGAGAATCAATTAAGCCCAAGAGTTGGAGATTGCTGTGAGCTGTGATGTCATAGCACTCTACTGAGGGCAACATAGTAAGACTCTGTCTCAAAAAAAAAAAAAGTACACATACAAGTGTTTTTTAGTATATTCCCAAAGTTATGCAACCATCATCACTATTGAACTCCAGAACATTTTCATCACCCCAGAAAGATACCCCATTAGCAGTCTCTCCCCATTCCTCCCTCTCTCCTATTCCCAGCCTCTGGCAGCCACCCCTCTGCTCTCCTTATCTGTGGATTTCCCATTATGGATGTTCCAGAGAAACAAAACCAGGACATGCGGCCTTTCATTACTGGCTTATTTTACTTAGCATAATCTCCATGTTCTGCCATATATCCGTACTTTGTTCTTTTTATTAATTAATAGTTTTCCATTGTATGAATGGATCACATGTTGTTTCTTCATTCTGTGGATGGGTATTTGGGTTGTGTCCATTTGGGGGCTACTATGAGAGAAGCTGATACGAACATTAGTGCACAGGTTCACGTGTGGACATACGTTTTCAATTTTCTTGAGTATTTACCCAGAAGTAGAATTTGGGAGTCATAAGGTAATTCTCTGTTTTAACTTTTGAGGAACCACCAAGCTACTTTCTATAGTGACTGTACCATTTTCTATAACTGCTAGGGTATATGGAAGCTCCCAGGTTTTTACATTCTAATCAATGTTTGTTATTTCCCATTGATTCAATTAAGGAAATATTTTTGCTGTCCTCAATTCATAGATTAAAAAAAAAAATGGGCCTACACAGCAATTAATTAGAAAGGCCAGACATCAAATATTGTTTTTCTAGTTTTGGAGCTAGCTTTTTTCTGTGATACCACAAAGCTGTTCTGAAAGCACAACATAAAGGTGTCACAAAGGCACAGAACACGTTCTGTCAAGTAACTCAAGTGTGGTAACTTAGAAGGGAAGGGAATAGGCAACACGCATAGACTCATACTCAGTCACATGTACACACCCCATTTACCATGTTAATGGTTTAATCATGTACTCAGCAGAATACCAATGTACCCATAGGAAGCTTTCAAAGAAGGTGAACTTAAATTATAACAGCTTTAACACCGACAGAAGATGATTCGTTAGCTTAAAGGTATATATTTTTTGTTGTTCTTCAGATAAATTAGGATGTGATTGCATGCCAGGGTTCACTAGACCTGGACACCTCTACTCATTCTATCACATCTGGCTTATTTTAGAAAGAAGCACAGCATTGGCAAAAGCTAACATATTCAATTCTTCAAACTGCTTCTTAATTTGTCTCAAAACACAGTCTCTTTAATTTGCTTGTAGAAAAATACATACCCAGATGCTCCCCAACTTCTGATGGGGAGCATCTGGGTATGTACTTTTGTCCTGGGAATCCCAGTACAACCTGAAAACATCGTAAGTTGAAAATGCATTTAATGCGCCTACCCTACCAAACATCACAGCTCAGCCTGGTCTACCTTAAATGTGCTCAGAACTCTTACATTAGACTACAGTGGAGAAAAATCACTAACACAAAGCCTAATAATAAAGTGCTGAATATCTTATATAACTTATCAAATATTATACTACTAAGAGTAAAAAAGAATGGCTATATGAGCAATCAAACTGTAGTTTTTACCAAATGCATATCATTTTTACAGCCCATAAAACTGAGTAATCTGCCCTGATGTGACAGCTCATACCTGTAATCCTAGCACTCTGAGTGGCCAGGGCAGGTGGACTGCTTGAGCTCAGGACTTCAAGACCATTCTGAGCAAGAGCAAGACCCTGCCTCCACCAAAGATAGAAAAAAAAATTAGCCAGGCATCCTGGTGTGCACCTATAAGTCCAGGCTACTTTGGGAGGCTGAGGCAGGAGAATTGCTTAAACCCAGGCATCTGAAGCCACAGTGAGCTATGATGATGCCACAGCACTCTATCTGGGGTGACAGAATGAGACTCTGTTTCCAAACAAAGAAAAACAAAACAAAACAAAAAAAGAAAAGGAAAGGAAATGGAAAAATCTAAGTCACAAACCATTCATATTTGAAACTTGGACATCATTAGATTATTACTTAAACCAAACTGGAAATGCTGTCACACAAGTTACACAACAAAAACAATAAAATCGCCAGTGCCTTGCCACCAAATTAGTCCCTGACATCTTTTCTCATGGAAACAATATAAATACATTTGAATGGCATAACGGCATCCCCTGCACTTGTCATAGGAAATGAGTAAACATATTTTCTTACTTAAAGCAAAAGAAAAATATTGATGCAATATGTCATAACTTTTTCTTTTTTTGAGACAGAGTCTCATTCTGTCACCCTTGGTAGAGTGCCGTGAGTCGTAGCTCACGGCTTGTCTGGAACTCCTGAGCTGGGATTACTGGCATGAGCCACCACGCCTGGACCAGTATGTCAGAATCTTTATGTTGAACCAAGATTTGTAATCTGGAAGAAATCAATTACCAAACACACAAAGACAGCTGAGATTGAATTTTAAGAACATGCCGCCACTTTTGAAACAGAGCTGTAGAACGCGGAAAATAAGTGAAGGCAAGAAATAAATATGAATTCTCCAATTCACATGCTAATTCTCTGTGTCGCAACACTATCGCGATGAATAGAACACATCTCGGAGTTATCTACAGCAAGGCTGTAATATATTTTGGTGACAATGTCACAAATGTACGAGACTATGGAGAGGTCTGCTGACCTTGTATGTATTTGAAATAACTCCCGTAAGTAAGGACTGCCTGACAGTATTCAAAAGTCTGCAAAGAAACCAGTAGGCTGATTAGAAACACTGGCAAACGTGTGCCTCCTTTGTATTTTTCATCCGATACATTAAATTTTAGGTAATTCAGATAAAAAAGCACTTGCAGAACATTCCTTTACCATCGTTTAAAAGAAAAAATATTTAAATTATCCATAATCTTTTAGAAAATGTTATACTGCCTGGAGTGGTGGCTCACGCCCCTAATCCTAGCACTCTGGGAGGCCAAGGCAAGTGCATTGCCTGAGCTCAGGAGTTCCAGACCAGCCTGGGCTACAGCCAGACCCTATCTGTAAAACTAGCCAGGTTTTATGTGGGCACCTATATTGCCAGCTACTTGGGAGGCTGAGGCAAGAGGATTGCTAGAGCCCAAGAGTTTGAAGTTGCTATGAGCTAGAACACAATGACACTCTACCCCCACGAGACTGAATGTGACTCTGTCTCAAGAAAAAAAAAGAAAAAAGAAAAGAGAAAAATAGGAAAGAAAATGTTATACTGGGTTTGAGTTAGGTAAAATTACCAAGAGTAAAATCAGACACGGAGAACGTTCAGCAGAGAAAAGCTATTATAAAAGCCTTTCTCTGGGAACGCTACGCTTTTTGACCAAACCACAATTTCTGGAATGATGCCCATGAAGTGGTAAGAGGGGAAGGAAGTGTTCGCCCATCCAGCCATAGAAACCAGCGCCATCTGGGGAGCAGTGGGCATCAAACCAACTCACATTCCAGGCCGCAAAGCCCCCAGGCCGAAACTAAGCAATTGGAAACGTTCCCTTGGCATCCCTGCTTTCGAGGTATAAAACCCACCATGTATGCATAAAATTACTAGGCACTGCTTTGGTGTTGCTACAAAATGAGAGATAATGTGACCACATTACTATTGTCAGTGTGCCTTTTTGTACAATATTTATAGTATGAACAAGATATCTTAAGTCTAGACAATTAACAAAATAATATATCAGTCCTTGGTAACTCTCAACTCTCACAAGTCCGTCTAGGCTGTAATGTAAATACGCTCAGCACGGCAAATTCCACACTACCCATGTGATGTCACTGAGTATGGAATCGGGAAGGCTGCACGGAAACGTACCATTGCATAGAACTTCCACTATACAAGTACCATAGATCTAAATAAACCCCAGAGCATGAATAGTAGTAAAACGCAGCAAAATAATTAGGAAGTGATGTATGCTGAGTACTAGTATCTTTGTATTCGCTGCAGCAAGCGCCTGTAATCCCAGCCGCTTCCCGAGGCTGAGGCAGTGGGATGCCCACAGCCCAAGTCTGAGGTTGCAGTGAGCTATGACGCCCTTGTACTCTGCTCAGGGCATAGGGTGGGACTCTGTCTCAACAACAACAACAAAAAGCAAAGAAATAAATATTTTTAAAAAGCAAGGAAATATGATTACTACATAACGAATTATTTATGTATTATATATTTATATATTAATATAGTTTATTAAATTTTAAGTTTATATAATTTAATTTTTAAAAAGGCTATGGTTTAACAATCAGCTCACAAAATTCTTTTTTGTTTTTTATTGAATGGTAACTATGTACATTAATGCACTTCTGGGGTACAGTGTGGGGTTTTCACACACAAACAAAATTCTTGACATTTTAATAATCAACTCTGACAAGTCAGTATAAGCTGGCTTCTTCATATATATTTAATATAGGAATATATTGATCTACGTGTGTGTATTTTATTCCTGCAAACAAGCCAGACAATGAAGAATAATGTGAAATCAAGGGAAATATAACTGGATAGGATAACAATTATATTATTTGCACATGGATCAAAATGACTCTGGTTTGACAAGTAAACACAGAATTCTCAGTCTACTATTCATTTGCTTTTCTTAAAAAAGAAAAGTATTTTGCCTCAATTCTCATTTTCCCAGAGCCATTAAATATTAAAATGCTGTCCAAGAAAAAATCTGTAACTGTTGAATAAATTGGGCTTTGTGGCAGGACCGTGCTCAGTTATAGAGTCCCAGTTTCTACTGGTGGCCAGTGTGATGCCCATTCATGCACCACCTAGACTCTGAAGAAGGACACAGCTCCCCAGCTGCAGGGAATGTTGCCAGCACCCAGACTAAGGGGTTAGCGCTCTCCGAAATTTCCCTTGACTATTGAGTGCTACTTCCTCCAAGATCACTCCTCTTCCTGGGTGTAGCCTCCATCTAACACCTGCTTGGTATCAGAATGTAAAGGTCTATACTCCTCACACCAACTCGGAAAAATTTTAGAATTTTAATCTCGGCTTTAGAGCTCCTAACAGGTTCAGCAGACACTTCTTCGTCTACCCAGTTCCACCTGCTCCTCCCCTGCAGTCGTTGACTGGGAAAGCGTTCCTTTCTTAGCCTCCTACATGTCAACCTCCACCCCAGAGGGTTTGCTGGGAATCACAATCTGTAGCACATGGCAAAGCCACTGTGGAATAAAAAAAAACCTGCAAGAAAATCTTTTTAATTTATTTATTTTTTAAATCATAGCTGTGTACATTAATGCAATCATGGGGTACAATGTGCTGGTTTTACATATAATTTGAAATGCTTTCAACCTGGTCAACATAGCCTTCACGGCATTTTCTTAGTTATTGTGTGAAGACATTTATATTCTACACCTAGTAAATTTCACATGTACCCTTGTAAGATGCACCGTAGGTGTGGTCCCACCAATTACTATCCCTCCACCCATCCTGCCCCCTCCCCTCCCCTCTCTCTCCCCTTTCCCCTTCTTTTTGGGCTACAACTGGGTTATAGCTTTCATAAGAAAGCTATAAATTGGTTTCATAGTAAGACTGAGTACATTGGATACTTTTTCTTCCATTCTTGAGATACTTTGCTAAGAAGAACATTTTCCAACTCCATCCATGTAAACATGAAGGAGGTAAAGTCTTCATCTTTCTTTATGGCTGCATAGTATTCCATGGTGTACATATATCACAGTTTATTGATCTATTCATGGTTCTTGGGCACTTGGGCTTCTTCCATGACTTAGCAATTATGAATTGGGCTGCAATAAACATTCTGGTACAAATATCTTTGCTATAATGTGATTTTTGGTCTTCTGGATATATACCTAGTAGAGCAGGCATCCTCAAACTACGGCCTGCAGGCCACATGCGGCCCACCTAGGACATTTATCCAGCCTGCCAGGTGTTTTTACTGCCACTGCCTGTCTTGCTTAGCAGCCAACTCGTCCAGGGGACCACAGTCCAGCCCTCCAATGGTCTGAGGGACAGTGAACTGGTCCCCTGTTTAAAAAGTTTGAGGACCCCTGTAGTAGAGGAATTGTAGGATCAAATCGCAGGTCTATTTTTAGATCTCTAAGTGTTCTCCAAACATCTTTCCAAAAGGAACGTATTAGTTTGCATTCCCACCAGCAATGTAGAAGTGTTCCCAAACCAAACTGTATGTTTTATGAATTTCTAATTTTTACCTTTTTACTAACATTGTATTATTCCTTATTTCTTGTTCATTTATTAGATACCATAAATATGTGCTAAATGTTTTATATAATATTTTAATGTTATTAAATATACTTCTGAACATTATAAAAATTAATACTAATATTTCATAAATTCTCCTCCCAGAATAGAAGAGGAAATAACACTTTTCAACTCCTGGTGTGATATCAAAAAGATAAAAATATAAAATAAAGGCAAATAAAAGACTACATATTATGAATGTAGATGCAAAAATTTTCAAAAAAACTATTATCATAAAGAATGCAATAACATATAAACAGAATTATAAAGTATACACCAAGACTAAAAGGGTTTACCTCAGGAATGCAAGGCTGACTGAACATTCAGAAAACAAATAATATAACATACCAGACCAAGAGAAAAAAAATAAACCTGGTCTTTCCTCTCATGATCTGGATAACTTTAAAGAGCATTAATTAGCTGTTTTGTTGAATGTACCTCCTTGGGAGGGGTCTGTCTCATGGTTTCTTATTATTGGAATGTAATTATGTTCTTTTTTCAAGAACACTGCAGTGTGATGTAACGCCCTTTCTCGTCCATTGTATCCAGAGGTTCATAGTGTTGATGTTTCATTACTGATGGCGTTAATCCTGATTACTGGGTGACACTGGTGTCTGCCGGGTTTCTCCCTTTGTATTCAAGAAATGTCTTGGAGGATCTAGCTACATTTTGTTGATGGACAAAAAAGCTCAAGCTTCTTATGTGAGTCATAGACCTGTTGGAGAATTGGTTCTATTTTAAGGAGTAGAACACGTCACCTGTTCCTTACTCATGCTACTGACCATGTTGTCATGAGTCCCTGTCTCCTCACGGGAGCCAAACGTCCCAAAGAACAAAAGCCTTCAGCATGGATTCTAGTGGTTCCTTTTCACTGGGTAATACTCCCAACATATAATTTTTACATACAAAAAAATCAAATGCTTAGGAAGTTGTTTCTAGATGTTTTGAAGACTTCGCGTAGTAGTTCGATTCACTTGTTTTTCAAGACAATTTTTTATTAATTTGTCAGACTTAATAAAACTTGTTCTTCAGAAATATCTGCTGTGTGTTCTTCACAGGACTAGTCACATAATCACCCATCTTTATGAATGTGTGTTAATGGAGGGTCATGTCATCACCATTTCCTAGAATTTCCATTGCTGGATTTACACTCAGCCCTATTACCTTTTTAGATTTTAAAATATTCAAGAATCACAGAAATAAGAGAAAAATACAATGTTAACAAGATAATAAGGTTAATATTATTATCATTATTAAGATTATTATAATTACAATTATTATAGTTGTATCTTAATACAATATTTATAAGATAATTATAATAATAATGGTTACAACATCCATTATAGAAACCATATAATTGTATAATGTTGAGAAACCATATACTTAATAATAATGGAAATTATTAACAGTAAAATATAAGCTCCATAAGGGCAGATATATCTCAAGTACTTTAAACAGTTATTGCAACAACGTAGTTGGTGAATAAATACCTGCCAGATAACTTAACTCTTAACGAACATTACTGTGTAGTCTACTGAGCACTTTATAAATACTGCTTCGTTTCAGAGCTTCATGAGAATCCTAGGAACTATATACTGTTATCATTTACCATTGTATTTTAAACTTTTAGACATTGACGTTTGTTTTCTTATGGAAAATTTCAAACAAACACCAAAAAAAATAGTGAGACTAGCATAATGACCACCATACACCCACTCACTGTCCTAGTCAGCTCTGGATAACAAAACACTCCTGACCAGGTGGCTTAAATGATAGGAAGTTATTATTTCTCAGAGTTGAGGAGGTTGGGAAGCCTCCAGCCAAGGTGGTTCTGGCAGATTTGTTCCCCCATGAAAGGGGAGCCACAAACCTCATCACCTCCCCTAAATCTAATTACCTGTCACAGGCCCCATTTATACACCATTACATTTTAGGATAGGACTTCAATATACGGACTTCAGGGGACACAACTCGGCCCATAGTACTCACCATCACCCACTTATAATAATCATTTACTGATATATGTAATCAGATTTTATACCAAAAGTACATGGGTCATTACAAAAGTTTTGAGATGCACAAACATCACAATGACTATGCAAATAACATGAAATTTATGTGAACCAGCTTGATGAAAGTATGTCAAAATGTGTGTGAAGACACTACACTGTACCCCATGTTTGCATTAATGTACACAGCTATCATTTAATTAAAAAAATAATAATAA
>CAUYTI010137475.1:0-10572 GCA_963575145.1 Galago senegalensis | reverse complement strand
CTTGAGCCCAGGAGTTGGAGGTTGCTGTGAGCTGTGATGTCACAGCACTCTACCCGGGGGGGACAGCTTGAGGCTCTGTCTCAAAAAAAAAAAAAGGACAGCTGATGTTGAGGAGAGCTAAGGCCAACCCTATGGCACAGGAGACCTGATCTAGGGGCAGGATGAGTTTCCAGCAGAGCAGCTGTCCAGCCTGTGGTTGAGGGAAGGGAGCGGGTCTGGGTGCTTCAGAACTGTGGTCCCAACTGCACAGACATCACAGGTGTCCCTTGCTTTAAGAGAAAGATCGATTAGGGGCTGTCATGAATGATAAAATAAATCTATATTTTATAAAAAAGAGAGCAACCAGAGGGTTCTCTGAGTAGTCATCATCCCCACTCTTTCCAAATCCCCCACTCCTGTAAAGCACATTGCAGTTTAGGGACCGTGCTCTGGACAGAGTTTTCAGGACCTCGCCTATGACATCAGTGGAGGTGCACTGGTACCGCTGGGGCTCCCTGGCCAGCCTGAGGACACCACAAAGGCTTCAGGGCAAACAAGCCGGGGTGGATCTCAAGAAACCAGCTCTGCTAAACAAACCAGAAGGCACATTCAGGATGTGACAACAGAAATGAGGCAAATTGTGACAAATCAGAACAGATACCGTGAGACCGGGGCAGCATCTTTTTCCTTCCTTTCTGTATTTAATGTTTGAGCCTCTTAGCCTAGGATAAGGTCAAGCTCATAGTGTGGGGAAAGGCGGGGATGGACAAACAACTCAGAGCCAAGGGTAGAAAGTGCAGAGAAAGGAGCTGAAGGAGAAACAGCCAGGGGGAAAGAAAAAAGCCGGGGACTCCATGGGGCTTGCCGCTCTGGAGCTGAACTTGCAGCTTTGACAAAGCTGACTTTAAGCCGACCTTCAGCGGCGCTTCTTAGCAATGTACACTGGGCAATCGCTGGTAAATCTTTATTAATTTTAATTGGCGGCACCCATTTATAAGAACCATTAAAAAGGATAAATTGAGCCCATCCGGCGTAATGTCTTTTGTTAATTAGTTTGTCAGCACTGTTTTAATATCCCCTAATGACTTCATATTTCAGACCTGACATTAAAGGAGACGCTGTGAGAAAGGAAATGGTCTTATCACAGTGGACTGTACCGTTTTTCTTTTTTGAACAAAAAGTGTCCTTCCAAATGCTGACCAAGGTTAGATGTCATTTATTCTCAAAGGTAGGTGCTTGAGGAGACTCGGAGGCCCCCAGTTCTGTATCCAACTCCTGCTGCCCCATCATTTCTCAACTTCCTCCTGCTTCCAACCATCTCGGGCCCCCCCCCCAACACTCATTCATTTCTTCTTTCCTTTCTTCCTTCTTTTATTCAACAAACATTTATTGAGCCCTCCAGAATCAGGGAGCTAGGATGAGATGAAATTGAGTAAGACACAGGTACTTTCTAGAAAAAGAACCTAAAAGCTTCTCATTTTCCATTCCAGTGAAGGCTTTGGGGGGTTTTGTTTGTTTGTTTTGTTTCTGCAAAATCAAGGTCAGCAAAATATGGGAAGGAAGAGAAAGACAAACATGTAAACTGGGCCTTGACTCCTGGTTCTGAACAGTTCTGCTGTAAAATCAGATGAAAACAAAAACTGACACCAAGGTGATCTCCCATGGAAGGAGCACAGGTGCACAGGTATTAGAGAGAGAGAGAGGGAAAGAGAGATGTGTTTGGATCTGAGGGTTGCTTTACCAACTCCTACCATAGGCGTCAAAGGAAGGGCACAAATGATGCACTGATGCAGGAAGCTCTTAGAACTATTTACACCCTTGCAAAATCTGAAGAAGAAGAAGGAAATCAAGCTTTGTTAATGTGCAGTGAGGAGGCTTGCACTCTCCCTCTGCCTCGGTCTCTGTCCCAGGGGCTCTGAGAAATCGGGGAAGGAGCAGGCAGGTGCCCCAAAGAGAGAGGAGAGTTAGCTGTGGCTTCTTAGCTGTTTGCACAGCTGGCCTGTGGCAGTTATCTTCACTTGGTTAAGTGGATTTACAGGCAGTATTATCTAGTTTTAACTGAATTACCCTCACAAAAAGGACAATTAGAAATCATAGCCTGATTGCAGGTTGACATGAAAAATGACAGAGCTAAAACTTCTCCCAGTCCTACTGTAAGCTCAACCATACAATGAGGCAAAAATAATGTTGATATAATTACATCTGACAACCAATTGCCCCCCCCCAAAAAAAACCCATAAAAAATTATCAAGAATGCTCTTTGAAATGTTGATTTGCATTCACTGTTATTCACAGTAAACTTTGCTCTGGGCATACTCTCTGCTTTGAGATATCAACTAATGATCATGGCACTATTAATGCTTTATGGATAAATAGAAATGGAGGTACATGCACGCTCAAAAAAGTTCTCACTGGCAGTGTATGCAACTGTAAAACTGTGGCTAGAGACCTCCCAAGTGTGGGGCTCTTAATAAGTACATAATTTCCTGGATCTTCGATTTTCTCATCTGTAAAATGGGAACAGATCTGAAAAGTGGGCTCCTACTTGGAAGGGTTATTCAAATGACTAAATAGATAGCATTTAAAGTGCCTGGTACTAAATGTAGGCATATCACAGATGGAGCTATCACCAGCATCACAGCCATCACCACCACCACCATCATCATCATCACACCTACAAGCAACCGTGCATGAGCCCTGTCAAGAGTGTGAAGCAATTACTGAATCACTGAGGGCTAAAATAACTCAAGTCCCCTTGAAAGAGGCAGTAAGAGTTTCTTTCAGGGCTCTCTGGATGCACTTTCTCAGGAGAAGAACTTTCTCCGCCCCCTACATCTTATGGATGCTATAAAGCAAGGTCCCACCAACTCTGACTGACAGGTAACCCCTGAGGACTAGGAAGAGCTTCAGGGCGACAGCCTGTTAAAAGGGGTGGCAGCTTCTCAGCACCATGCCATAATGCCTTATAGAAAGGTAGGCACAGTGAGTCCATCTGTCTTAGTCCACCTAGTGTTGCTGTAAAGGAATGCCCAAGGCTAAACAATTTATAAAGAACAAAGGTTTGTTCAGCTCTTGATTCTGCTGGCTGGAGAAAGCCTCAGGTGGCTTCCACACAGAGCAGAAGGTAAAGAGGAGCCAGTGTGTGCAACCAGGTCTCAAGGGAACTAATAAAATGAGACTCAGTCACAGCCCCTCAGGAAATTAACCTATGCCTGAGGGATCCATGACCTTGACCCAAACACTTCCCACTAGGCCCCATCTCTAGCAGGAGGAATCAAATTTCAACATGCAATTTGGAGGGGACAGATAGTCAAACTATACAACCATGTGACCTAATTTTCTTCCTTCCTTCCTTTATTTATTTATTTATTTATTTTGAGACAAAGTTTCATTCTGTTGCTCAGGCTAGAGTGCCATGGCCTCAGCCTAGTTCACAGCAATCTCAAACTCCTGGCTTCAGGCAATCCTCCTGCCTCAGCCTCCCAAGTAGCTGGGACTACAGGCACCTGCCAGAACGCCTGGATAGTTGTTCTATTTTTAGTAGAAATGGGGTCTTGCTCTTGGTCCGTCTTGTCTTGAATTCCTGAGCTCAAGCAATCCACCCACCTCAGCCTCCCAGAGTGCTAGGATTATAGGCATGAAAGGCTTGGAATGTTTTAAGATAAGGAAATTTGTTAATCAGAGACAAGTCACCAGGCAGATACTCAGATTCAAGGGATCTATTAAGTAAACTGATATCCCGAAGGTATGGCTTAAACGTGTTGCATAGCCTTAGGGCTGCTATAGATTTACAAAGGCTGGCTCCAAAAAGGGAGGAGGACCTGATAAAGCGTGTCTGACCTCCCCTCTCATGGCCAGCAATTCAGCTTCAGAGTATTTTGGGGTTCCCTTGGCCAATGGGGAGGGTTCAGTCAGTGATGGGGGTGGGGGGTGATTAAGATCTTTTTTTTAGTTTTCCAAAAGCAAATATCCACGTGGGAAGAGTACAGCTGGTCTCAATTAACATCTAAGAAGAGGTTTACATGTCAGCCTTCTGAGAGTGAAATGAAAGAAAGGCAAGAGAGGGGCTGGGGCGCATGGATGGGTGGAGGGGAGGATGCGGCTGAGAGAAAAAGTGGGGGAATCCTGAGATACCACTTATGCCCCCACTCGGCTGACCCTGGCCCTTGGTCTGGAAGAAGGGATTGTTTGCTTTTGTGAATATCTTCTCCTTTCCCTCCCTACACCTGACCCTCATCCCCTCCAGTCTTCCCTCCCCAGTGTGTGCAAGCTCATGTGCATGGACACAGCTGCACGCCCACACACACACACACACACACACACACACACTCCTATATCCCAAAACTCCAAATAAAAAAAGATCAGGATGAAAGCAAGAGTTAGAAAACCACTCAGCTCCAATGTGGAAGAAATGTGAAAGGAAAATGTGTATATGTGTATACAAGGGGACGTGTGTGTGAGTGTGTGTGTGTGTGTGTGTGTGTGTGTGTGTGTACCACCTCCCAGAAACAACTAATCCCCTCACCGCCCTAAAACAAATCTTTATTAGCACATACTAAGAAGCAGACTGTGTACTAAGTGCCCAGGACATTAAGATGAATAAGAAAAGTAATCCTCTGTCTCTGTCGTTAAGGAGCTCACCATTTAGGTGGCAACACCAAGAAGCATGTAATAATGGGTAACTTGCTACAAGTTTTAAAAAAGGTCACTCTGTGAGAACACAGGTAAGAGGGACACTCATCTCTTTCTTTGGGGAAGTTGGTCTGGGGGAAGTGTCCTAAGAGGAGTGTCCCATAAAGTAAATATTTAACTAAACTAAAAGTTTAATTGTGCAGCTTATCATACAGAAAAGAACATAAATGATGCACATGTGCCATTTAAAAATAATAAATACCTGTTAACCCTCCACCCAGCCTGAGAAACCTGACAGCTTCCAGTTATCTTTGAGGTCCCCCGTGTGTCGCTCTGTGACTTCAGACTTACGTACTATGAATCACTTTTTTGTCTTCACTTATAATTTTTCTACTTATGTATCACTAAACTATATTTTTGGGTTTGTCTGGTTTTGACATTTATGTAAATGGAATAATACAATATTATTATTATCCTGAGACATGATTATTTTACTATACCTTATGTATTTCTAGAATGATCTATGCTCATATTCATAGCTACGATTCATTCGTTTTTAATTATGTATAGTTTTCTGTTATGTGAACTTGTCCTAATCTATTGATCTACGTCACCATTGAGGACGATTTAGTTCTTCCCAAGTTTTTGCTACTATACACAGGGACACAACGCCTATTCGTCTGTAAGTATTCTGGTACATATGTCTCCTGCCAGAAGAACCATTGACTTGTTGCTGAAATGCAGTTGGCTTGAACATTGATTTTGTATCAATTAAATCTGCTAAATGCTCTCATTAATTCTAAAATTGTATCAGTAAATAGTTCGGTATTTACAGATATCATAGACCACCATGTGATCTGAAAATATTGATAATTTTGTTTCTTTCAAATTGTATATGCATTTTTTATCTTACTTACAATTATTAAGACTTCTAATATAATTTTGTATAGAAGTGATCATAACTGATATCTACATCTAGCTCCTGATTTTAAAGAGAATGCTTTTAACATTTTACACTTAAGTATATTGTTATAGGTTTTAAAAATATATATATATAGAATTAACTTAACTTTATTATTAAAGAAAATGCTATTCATAATTTTCTAAGAGTTTTTATCATGATTAAATTTTTACTATTGCCAATAGTTTATCTGCTTAAAAAACATATTATAGTTTTTTTTACCTTTAATCTGTTAATATGGTGAATTACCTTATTCAGTTATCTAACATTAAAACAATGGTGCATTCTTAGGAGAAGCCTAATTGGGCATTATCCGTATTAATGTGTATAGCTAAAATTAATTAGTGTTTATTAATGTATGATATTTTGAACTGTCTTAATGCTTTTTAGTCCTAGTCAGTAGTGCTTTTGCCAATACAATTCTCATGAAGACTGTGTGAGTTTCCAATTTATCTTACTCTGGTCTGTTTCATGTCCTAGAACTACAGACACAATTCTTTTTTAGACAGACCTCTTAAGAATTTTGGCAAATTAAAGCCCTTTTGTCTAGTTAAGAGAGTCTACAAGGAGCCACCATAAATAAATCTTTTTGAGGTCCTATCTAAAGGTCTTAATAGTCACACTCTTAACTACTTCTTTATCCGGAAGCCATTAGTGATTTTGAAAATAATTTAGCAGTGTGAAGTACAAGAAATAAGAGGTAGTAGTTTTGTGTTTTGTTTTAAACCCAGTAAATCCTGACTTCTTTATAGTTACTCTAAATTCTCCTTGCAAACTGAATAATTCTTTCTTCAGCTCATCTCTCTGTTCCCATTCCATATTTGGGTAGCTAAAAATAAAGTAATTGACACTTTCAACCTTGTGCCTGGAAGTTATCTTGCTAAAGCTCATGAATTTATTAGATCTATTTTCTATTATAGAAATCACCACAGGCAACACCAGCATTGTCAGATGTCGCTTCTATCCAGCACAGGCCACCATTTTCCCAGCCTTGCAGAGAAGTTTCCTCGTTACTTTCCAGCCTCCGTAATGGCTTACTCACAAATTTTCCAACCTGTGGCAATAGTTTATTCTCTTTCTTTTCTAGCTTCTGTCTGCCACCACAAAGTCATAAAGACAATGCCCCGGGTCTAGGTTTTTAGATCAGCAACACCTTACTTATATAAATGCCAATCTATCGATTAGCTTTTCTTGCAATGACAAGCACCCCCAGAGCAATATGAAAGAGGGCTCCAATGCACTAGTGCTACTCTCTTAGGAAATTCCTTAACAAACAACCTTAAAATTTAGTAGTTCAAGGCAACAATCATTTGTTTAGCTCGAAATTTGTGGAGCCACAATTTGGGCTGGATTCAGTTAGTAAGTTCATCTGCCCGTTTGGACTAGGCTTACTCTTGCTTCTGTGGTCTTCTGCTGGTCAGCCAGATGATTTGTTTCTAATGTCATCTAGCTGGCCCTTGGGGCATAGAGACAATTGAGCCATGAATCTTTTATCCAACAACAAGCCAGCATAGGCTTCTTCACAGGGTAGCAATGATGAGCATTCCCAGAGCAATAAGAGAGAAAGCTCTAATACACTAGTGCTACTCTCTTAGCAAATTCCAAATAGTGTGCTAGTATTGACTATAGTCACCATGCTGTACAATAGGTTTCCAGAACTTATTCATCTTATAACTGCAAGTTTGCACCCTTTGACAAACATCTCAATTCCCCTACCCTTTCCCACCCCTGGTAACTACCACTCTTCAATTTCCATGAGTTCTCCTGTTTTTGATTCCATGCATAAGTGAGATCATGCAGTATTTGGTTTTTGGTGTCTGTTTATTTCATTAGCATAATGGTCTCTACATGTACCCATGTTGTCATAAAGGGCGGGATTTTTTACTTTTTTTTTTTTTTTGCAGTTTTTGGCTGGGGCTGGGTTTGAACCGCCACCTTCAGCATATGGGGCTGGCCCCGTACTCCTTTGAGCCACAGGTACCACCCAATTTCTTACATTTTTAAGGCTGAATAGTATTCCAACCCCATGTGTGTTTCTGTGTATGACATTTTCTTCATTCATTTATCCATTGATGGGCACTTGGGTTTTTTCCATACCTTGGCTATTGTGAATAATGCTGCAATGAACACAGGAGTGCAGATATCTCCTTGATAGTGATTTTATTTCCTTTGGATATATATCCACAGTGGAATTGCTGGATTATATGGTAATTCCAGTTTTTAATTCTTTGAGGAAGCTCTTTGCTATTTTCCATATGTCTGTACTCATTTCCATTCCCACTGACAATGTATCAGGGTCCCTTTTCTCCTCGCCAACACTTACTTGTCTTTTAAATACTCATTTTTGGGTGGGGGGACAAGTTTGAGCTCTATTGCTCAGTTGATCATAGCTCACAGTAACCTCCAAATCCTGGGCTAAAGCAATCCTCCTGCCTCAGCCTCCTAAGTTCCTAGGACTATAGGCAGGCACCCCCACACCCAATTGATTTTCTTTTTTTGTAGAGGTAGGGTCTTGCTATTTTGCCCAGGCCAGTCTTGAACTCCTGGCCTCAAATAATCCTCATTCCTCAGCTACCCAAACTGCTGGGATTATAGGTGTGAACCCTGTGCCTGGGCTCTTTGGCTCTGGGTTTTTTTTTTTTTTCTTTTTGAGACAGAGTCTCACTCTGCTATCCTGGGTAGAGTGCCATGGCATCATAGCTCACAGCAACCTTAAACTCTGAGGACACAGGTGATCTTCTTGCCTCAGCCTCCCCAAGTAGCTGGGACTACAGGCACCTGTCACAACACCTGGCTCTTTTGGCTTTTTGATAGTAGCCATCTGACTAAGTTTGAGGTGGTGTCTCATAATAGTTTTGATTTGCATTTCTCTGATAATTAGTGACATTGAGCATCCTTTTGTATACCTGTTAGTCCTTGGTATGTCTTCTTCAGGAAAATGTCTATTCAGGACCTTTGCCCATCTTTAATTGGGTTATTTGCTTTTTTGGTATTGAGTTGTGTAAGTGCTTCATAGCTTTTGGATACTAACTCCTTATCAGATACATGGTTTACAAATATTTTATCCAATGTTGTGAGTTGTCCTGTTATTTTGTTGATTATTTCCTTGCTATGTAGAAAATTTTTAGTTTGTTGTAATCCTATTTGTTTACTTTTGTTTTTATCTCCTGCTTTTGTGTGTCCTATTCAGAAAACCCTTGCCAAAACCAATGTTGTAGAATTGTACCCTATGTTTTCTTCTAGGAATTTTACAAATTTAGGTCTTAAAACTATATATTTACTCTATTTTGAGTTTATTTTTGTATACAGTGTAAGATAAGGATTCATTTTCTTCCTTTTTTTTTTTTTCTGTATGTGGATATTCACTTTTCCCAGCACCATTTATTGAAGAGACTATTCTTTCTCCATTATGCATTCTTGGTGACTTTGTCAAGGATTATTTGACCACATGATACATGTGAGTTTATGTCTACTCTGTTCTACTCTGTTTTTATGCCAGTGTAATATTGTCTTGATTATTGTACCCTTGAAATATAATTTGAAATCAGGAAGTATAATGCCTCCAGCTTTGTTCCTGTTTAAGATTACTTTAGCTATGTGGACTTTTGTGATTCCACATAAATTTTAGGACCGTTTTTCTATTTCTGTGAAAAATGCCATTGGAATTTTGATGAGATTACATTGAATCTGTAGGTCCCTTTGGGGAAGATGGACATTTTGACAACATTGATTCTTCCTATCCATGGATTTGTCTATTATTAACTGGCATATTTGCCTGTTCTTGGAAAAATGCAAGAACTTTAGAACCTTTGAAATTCATGCCCCTTCTAGGCTCAGGGCCCGTAGCTCAGCAGCCAGGGCACCAGCCATATATACCAGGGCTGGCAGGTTAGAACGTAGCCTGGGCCTGCCAAACAACAATGACAACTACAACAAAAAAATAGCCGAGCATTGTGGCAGACACCTGTAGTCCCAGATACTTGGGAGGCTGAGGCAAGAGAATCACTTAAACCCAGGAGTTTGAAGTTGCTGTGAGCTGTGGCACTACAGCGCTCTACCAAAGGTGACATAATGAGACTGTCTAAAAAAAATTCATTCTCCTTCCTGATTATACACTGTTGATGTAATGTGTTTTAATTCCATATATATTTTTAACAAGATTAGTTATTATGTCAGTATTTATTTATATTTACTCACAGTTATCATTTTCATTGTTCTTTATTCCTTCTCACATTTCTGAGCTCCTACTTAGATTATTTTCCTACTGCTGGAAAGATACCTTTCGAATTTTCTCCGTTTCAGGTTCTGTGGTGACACATTCTCTGATGTTTACTTACCTGTTAGAAATGTCATTATATCATCTTTGTTGCTTTTTTTAAAGTCTTCTAGTTCACAGACAATAAACTAGTTTTATTTAACGAATTTAAATTGCTATGTTTCAACACACATATCACCTGTGAATGTACCACCACCCTCAAGATCATGAACACAGCCCCAACCCCTAAAGCTTCCTCATACCTCTTTCAATGTCCTTTTATTGCTGAGTAGTAGTCTGTCATACAAATGCCATAATATTTTATCCATTCACTTGTTCATGAGCATTTGGATTTTTTTCAGTTTTAAGCCAGCACAAACAAAGCAGCTGTAAATATTTATGTGCAAGACTTTGTGTGTACCTATGCTATCATTTCTCTTGACTACTAATGACTGGATTACATACTAAGTGCATGTGTGAAGTTTTGAGAAATTGCATGGCTGCTTTACAAAGTGGTTGTACCACTTCATATTTACATTTTATATTACATTTATATTTTACAATAATTTATGAGCACTCCCATTGCCCCACATCTTCATGAATGCTTTTTTTTTTTTTTTGAGACAGAGCCTCAAGCCGTCCCCCTGGGTAGAGTGCCATGGCATTACAGCTCACAGCAACCTCCAACTCCTGGGCTCAAGCGAGTCTCTTGCCTCCGCCTCCCAAGTAGCTGGGACCACAGGTG
>CAUYTI010137471.1:0-30971 GCA_963575145.1 Galago senegalensis | reverse complement strand
AGGCTGTTAAGCCTTGCCTGCAGGCCCCTCTGTGCTTTCCCAGATCGCTTAGACCTCAACAAATATGCTTGATACTCACAGTTAGCTCAGTTTGGGGAATGAAAGAGCACATTTTGGGAATGAAAAGAGCACATTTCTTTTAATTTTTGTGGGAGTTTACCCCCCCACACACACGCATCTCTGAGCATGAGACAAAGATAAACAACCAAGAAAGAAAAAGAATCATCAAATCAACTGTGGAGTCAAATTTATACCTTCAAAGCACCACATAGCCAAATACTCAAAAACTGATTTCTAGGTTAGCATACATAAAACATCCGTATGAGGGCATTAGGATCTGCTATGCATTAAAAAATACTACACAGGTTGTAAAGAAACAAATGGAAGTGGAAATGAAAGAAAAAGTAGATATGAATTTTACGGAGTTTATAAATTAAAGCAGAGATAACTAAGAATTATTAAATATTTATAAATATTAATATATAATTAAATATATTAAACATTATTAAATATATAATTATATTAAGTTAAAGGAATTAACTACATCAAATAATTGCAAATGACTCAGAATACATCCCATAAAATGAAGAAACAGAAAATACAAGTTAAAAGAAAGACTATAGAGTGAAATTTGAGCAAAGTCAATTAGGAATGCCTGAAGGAGGAATAGTGGTGGAGCAAACTTAGAGAGTCAAGGAAACAGGGAGATACGCAATTCTCCCACTTGCCTTGTCATCCAGACAAGCGGGGTTCTGTCAGACGCCTTAGGGAGAGAGGAGGGCTCCAACACTTAATGAGTTTCTCCCGTATTGGGTTTCTCCAGTATCTAATTGGCAGCTCAAGGAAATAGAACTACCTAGATTTAGGAAGTCTGCAACATAAATATGCTGGAAGGAATGTGTATCTTTCATGAAAACCTCAGATTTTAGTTTGCAACGTTCGATTTTCTCTAAATATTTAATTTTTAAATTTTATTTTTTCTGCGTAGAAACCAATCAAATAAAGCCGGATAAATAGGTTCATGCAGTGGTTTTCTGGGAAGACCTTGTTCTGTGTTATCAGTCCATAGTCACTTCAATGTTACTCTGTCTTAACGGTAGGAAATAGCAGTCAGATAGGTCAACACCAAGTAATGGTGAACTAAAGAAACAGCACAGCGCAGAGGTTAAATTTGCCAAAAATTGTGAGATTACGAAACCTAGATTGTTCAGCTTCACTGAAATTAGCTCATTTTATTTTCAAAATATTTTAACAGAATGCAGACACTCAGATACATAAGAAAGCAAAACTATAAAATAATTTAAAAATAATTTCCCCAAAGTAAGTTTTTCAATGTTATTCCATTTAAAAGTTCTCTTACTTTTTTTTATATCCACACTTGCTTTATCCAGAATTGGTATGGTCTGTATTATAATTTCAGTCAGCCTCAGCTGAAACATCAGGGTATTTTATACACGAGGGGCTAGAAGGATGCAGTCTTATTTGGAAAAATGGCTCTGTCCAAGCCTCAGAATATAAGAATGGCCAGGTCATATTTTATACTTAAATCTATTTATGTATTAATCTTAAAAATGTATATAAATGTGTTTCTATGTTCCAATTCAAATACACATACAATTGAAAATAAATAGATAAAACATTTACTTTTGTTTGGCTATAAGTATTATGAATAAAATAGGATTAGACAGTTAATGGTGGGGCAGATTTTATATATATTAAATGTAGTGTTCCTAATACTGCTTTCAGAGGAGATCATAAATGAAAAGAGAAGAAAAATAAAGGAAGAGATCTGAAATGTGGCATACAGCTAGACTTCACGGCCCAGGATATACTGTAGTTGGAGAACTTTGTATGCCTAATCAGGCGTCCTCAGACATTTACCCGGCTGCCAGGTGTTTTTGCCGCCACTGCCTGTCCTGCTTACCAGCCGACTCATCCTGGGGCCTGCAGTCCAGCCCTCCAACAGTCTGAGGGACAGTGAACTGGCCCCCTGCTTAAAAAGTTTTAGGATCTCTGGATATTGGCCAGCGATACATGAATAGTAATGATGTAGATTCTTTCCAGGCCTAGAACTTGCAAAGTTTTGACAAAAGTCAATCTTTTGTGGGCCCTTTTTTCATCTTCTAGCTGAGCAGAGAGGTTCTGATCACCTAAAAGCAACTGGAATCATAAGAAGAAAGAATCTCTGCTTCTGAATTTATCTGAATTGGTCCACAGCTAAAGCAAGAAGCCAATGATATTTCTGAGTCACTTTATAAACTATTTCCAAGTCATATAAATATAGATATTAGTGTGTAAAGTTGAATAAGTTACCTAACTACTCTATGTCTCCATTTCCCCTTTGGGGAAGTGAGTTTTAGACAATATATCCTCGTGAGAGTACTACCAGGGTTAAGTGAGGTTATATATACGGTATTTAGAAGAGTGCCTGGCACTTAGAAAGTGTTCAGTAACTTTTACCATTTGTCTTGTTTTCTTGGAAAAGAGAGTCTCCAGATGAGAGTTACCAGAGCCCGAGTTCAAGGCTCTAACAAGTTTGTTGTGGGTAGAAGAGGAGCGGGGGGAAGGAAGTCAGAGATGAGTTTAATAATCAATAGTGAGGAAAGATCTTGTAGAGTCTTAAAGACTCAAAAATTAATTCAAATATTGTAGGAGAATATTTGGAGAATATGAATGTGGGAATGTATAGTTTATGAGTATCCATCTAGATTAGGGGGAAGAATGGATTCTGGAGGTAAGATTGGGAGCCTTAAATTTGACTACGATGTTATTGCAACGTGGCAGATGAGATACAGCCGTGCCTGGACCATGAGAGGAAAGGGTGAGGTGGTCCACACAGAGTGTCATTTAATAGCTCGACCTCTACCTCACTCTTTTAACTTCGTTCCTAGACCACCGTTGTTTCCACCACTCCCTTCCTTCCACATGTCTCATTAACACTGGACGTGAGGCTACTACCATGCGGCTTGTTTCAAGTATAAACCCTGGACAGTGAAGCCTCAGATTTTAATAAGAGAATGCAAAGGATTTCAGTTTGAGTTTGATATTAACCACTTTTCATTTTGCTGGACTAAATAAAATTTAATGTTACAATTAATTTGTTCCTCTTTTTACTTTGGTTACTATGATTACCAGAAAATTTAAAATCATTCATGTGCTTGTAGTTGTGTCTTATGTGCTTTTATTAAACACATGAATATCTGCATGTACGCCACTTATTCTCGCAAAATCCTGGTAAGAATTCTACGCATTGCACAAGTTCATTATTAAAATCAATGACATTTATTAAGTTGTTCATAAAGATGTCAGCATTGTAGTAACTGCTCAATATGTCATTATTATTATTGTCATGTGGCAATGATAGAATATGTTATTAAATTTGATGAGGTACGTGAGAAAAAGTAAGGGGTTAGAGTTTGGCTCTTTAGTTGGCTCTTAAACAATGAGACCAAGGGACACTGCCCTCCTCACACAGTCGAATATCTGCGAGTCACTTTTGATTTCCCCAAAACTTAACTTTCCCCTACTGCTGATGAGAAGCCTATCCAATAACACAGTCCATTAAGGCATGTTTTTCTAGCATATTTATTATATATTGTATTCTTATAATAAGGCAAGATAGAGGAAGAAGAGGGTGATATTTAAAAGTCAGAAGGAAGAGGAAAGATATTTATTACTTATTATGTGGAAGTGGATCATCACGAAGGTCTTCATTCTGGTCCTCACAGTGAGCAGGCTGAGGATGAGAAGGAAGGGGAGGGGCTGACCTCCTTGTCCCAGACGTGACAAAGTTGGGGGAGGTGCAGGGGAGGGCGGGAGGAGCAGGCACTGTAATTTCCGCCCATTTTGCTTTTTCCTCTCTTTAAAAAAGTTTTTGTGCCAGTCCTTTTTTTACCATTTGTTTTAATTTTGGTGTCTGTATCTTACAAGCGTTCTTGATATAAAAGAAGTTGAGTAATCAAAGTCCTCGGCCAGGTTGTCTAATTTCAACCTGTTTCCTGGCCCTGCTTCTCCTGTGTCCTCCTCCTCATCTGGTGCTGGTCTGGGAGTTCTCACCTCATCACATCATTTTCTGTTAATTCCTCTGATGTGATCTGGATTCTCTCTTGAATTTCCTAAAGAACTGTATTTAAAACACTTTATTCCCTTTGTCTTTTTCCATATCTACAATCTCTGTCTGTGGACCTAGGTTCCTCCAGCAGGTGTTCATTGATGGGGGCTTGAAAGCTCTCAGGGCTTTCTCTGTAACAATGATGGTATCTTCAAAGGTATAATCCCTCTAACTTTCATGATATTCCATCAGGATTCTATGGAGGGCCTATGTGAGGAGGCTGAACGGTGCTCATAGCTCTTGATTTAGAGGCTGAAATTCAGACACGTGTTTGGGGCAAGTCGACCACTCTCACTCCTGTCCTGTTGGATCCAGGAGGTTCAGGATAGCCGGGGGCATCATTTAATACCAAAAAATTCTAAAATTCAGTTCCTTACAGAAAGGTGCTTTCTTACTTCTGAGATGAAGCACTGATAAAACTAGTCCAGAAAAAGCAGCTAAGTGGTGAGAGAAAAAGAGAGCGAGAGAAGTAAGTATGCAGGTGCTTGGAAGCAGTGTAGAGGAAGGTGCACTTACTGCTGCAGGACACTTACTGTTTGGGTTTTTTTTTTTTTTTTTTGCAGTTTTTGGCCAGGGCCAGGTTTGAACCCACCAGCCCCAATATGTGGGGCTGGTGCCCTACTCCTTGAGCCACAGTTGCCACCTAACACTGTTTTTAGAACTTAATGTAAAAGAAGGAAATTGTCTGGAGAAGGAGCTAAACAGGTAGACAAAAAATATTCCTGATAGAACATGTATTATTGGTGTTGTGTGAAAGTGCTGTGTATGAAAAGCTGCCTCCTCATTCCAAAACAACCTTGAAACCAAGAAACAAGCACAGAAAACACAGTTTAATGGGAAAAGGTAATTTATTAGGAGGATTTTCAAACAGAAGCATGATCTTGGGTGGCCAGAAGACAGGAGGATGTCCAGGCTGGAGCAAGACTTATATCTTGCAGAAAAGCACAAATGCTCAGTAAGGAGTATGCTGGTGGTTTACAGAATCCCGCCTTTGATGTATACAACAATATCAAGCATTGTGGAAGGAAGGTAAAAATAGCAGTGACTAGGTGTTTCTCCATAAAGGTAATACATCAACTAGACACCTTGGAGGCATTCCCAGACTCAGGGTTAGTCCGCAGGCACGTGGCAGATGAGCAGGTATGTAAAATAGAATCTCTGTGGTTCCCACCTTCAGTCTGAAATACTTAGAGGCGAAATAGTCAACTAAAAGATGCCTTTGCATAAAATGTTATGTTTAATTTTATTAGTACATATCACTTGCCAAATACAGACAGTGATCTTAATAAACATAAGGATTATGTACTACAAATAAAACATTCAGAAAATTAAAAATAAACTAAAATACTTCCAGAACAAGAGATCAGAGTGTACAATACTCAGTGTCTCCGTTTTCTGAGTATTATATCTGAATAATCACCCTATTTCATTAACCATATTTCAGAAACAGAAAAGCTTACTTGTTACTTATTCAACAACTACCTATTCCCTACCAGCTACGTAGCCAGACTTCTTTTAAATGCTGATGATACTAAATAAAACATCCCTCTATTTCCATATGTAGCTCTTACACTCTAAAGATAAAAACAAATATGAGAAATGTTGACATTTTGTAATATATGTGGTACGTATGTTGGCACACAGTAAGGTGCGCACATGGCATTATTTGAATAAGTGTGTCATTGCCTGTTCCTAAGGATTCTCTAAAGAACAGTGATTTTAACTTTCTTCTGGGGAGAAAAGAATTTTCTCTTTTTCTATCTTTAATGTCTATATTCACTTTTCACAGAAGTTAATATAAAGTCAAGAGAAGGCTCATTGCCTCTCTGATATTTGAGTTCCCTTCTAGGTTTATATACCTTAGGGACTTACATCTTCCATCAATGTTTAAACTTGTTAACCTTATGTGATACAATGCTTTTAAAAATACTTAGCAATACGATACTATAAAAAGGAACCACCTACTGTTGTATGTACTTTATAGCTTTCTGTGTATTAGTCAACAAATGTTAATTAAATGACTTCCACGCCCCACATGCTGCCCTCTGTATAAAGATATAACCAGGTGTTTTACAGCTAAAAGTGTTAAATGTAGTATTTCTATATATCAGGCACTTTACCATATTCAAAGAATAAAGAAAAATTAGAATCCTTGTTCAGAAGGAATATTTGCTGTAGATGCGGGTAAAATGTGATTAGCTGATAATAAAACCAAGTTGTAAATAATGTGCTAGCAGAAGGAATGGGGTGCAGAAGAAAAACAGAGCTTAGGGTGGTGCCTGTAGCTCAGTGGGAGGGCGCCAGCCACATACACCCAGGCTGGTGGGTTCAAATCCAGCCCGAGCCAGCTAAAGCAACAATGAAACTGCAAGAGAAAAATAGCCGGCATTGTGGCAGGCGCCTGCTGTCCCAGCTACTTGGGAGGCTGAGGCAAGAGAATGGCTTAAGCCCATGAGTTTGAGGTTGAAGCCCAAGAGTTTGAAGTTGCTGTGAGCTGTGATGCCACAACACTCTACCCAGGACAACAGCTTGAGACTCTGTCCCTAAAAGAAAAACAGACTTTAGTACCGGCAGAGCCTGTGATGATGCCTGGTTCCCCAGAGATTTTTACGTGTAAGATTGAATAGTCAAATAGATCCTGCATTTAAATTATCTCTTACCATTAATAATCAAGATGCAAGTAAACGATACTTACAAACTTAAGCATTATGAAGTAATGTGCATTAATATTTATGAATTCTTTGAAGAAAATTTTATACCTTTCTTACTTATCCTGGCCCAATGGTGGCTAACAAGGTACTTGCTTTGTTATGTAAGTCCATGGGGCTTGTACCTGTCTGCAGTCATACATAACACATTGCCCTTTTCCCCTCTCAGAAAACCTTATTAAATTTATTTTTTTTCCACATTTTTTAGTGTATTATGGATAATAGATACTGGCAGTTAAAGACAGCAATTTTAACCCAATCTCAATTCAAACCCTGCCGAGAAGGATACACACCAAAGGGCTGAGGCTGTGGCTCACCCCCACCTTTCTGTCAGGAAATGATGGTTATTTATGTCCTTTCTGATTTATAGTGAAAATTTGTTTGAATAATTAAAACAGGATTTCACAGTGGTAACAGATGCCTTTTCTTAGGTGTACAAATGAGCAGAATGTTAGACAAACAAGCAAAGAGAATATGGGGGATACAGTGAGGACTATTCATGAATCTCCACAACCCTCATTATTTCGTGTTGCTGGCGCTGTCACCGGGAAATGGCTTCCGAGAGGACGAGGAGGTGCCACAGGGCTTCACACTTGAGTAATTGGCAAAGCTTCCCTATATCAAGGCAATTTAGATACACAATCAGTTCTCAAGGATTACTACATTTTTTACTGCCTCTAGGTAATAAAATTAACCGGAAATATCTGAAAGAAAATAAAATATTTTTAACAATCTAAAAATGTTCATAAGTTTCACATTCAATGGATCCTGCCTTATATTTAATACAGTATAGCTCAAAAATAATCAGAAGGATTCCTTGCCAGTAAAAACCCAAAGATATCTCCATATACATGACTGACCTTGTAATGTGACTTGTTTTTCATTTTTCTATGTCTACTATAAAATGTGTCTTCTTGGGTTTGTGAATACTGCACAGGCTCCTGTGCTGGTTTCCCCGTGTGCTCTTGGAGAAATCACACTAACTGCCCCATAAAGTAGGAGTAACAATAGCACCAACCTCATCAGGTTCTTATGAAAATAAAATAAAAATGGTACAGATAAAAACATTTACCACTCTGCCTGACTTATAGGAAGCCTTCAGCTTTAAACATCTACTAATTGAGAATTAACCTATTCACTTATTTTCAAGAAAATCAGTCACGGAAGCATTTAAGGTAAATTAGATCAGTATTTTACAATTAAGGATGAGATTAGGTGCACATGGAGAATTTTATTTTGATTCAGAAAATCTGGACCCACATCTGACCTACTGTTGGAAAGCTGCCTGCCCAAAGTTAACAACTGTCATCCTAGATACTTTTTAACCCTCAGGCCTAATTTTAAGTGCCTTGGTCATGAGAACAAAAAGAAAAAGATAACAACGTTGGCATAAACTTGATTTTTCTTTTACTTTCTTTTTTTCCCCGGAATCTTTTATTCCCTCTTCTTACCAACAACTTTTAAAAGTAATATTTTTATGTGGAGAAGTTACTTATGCACATATATTTTTAAAATATTTAAGAGATCAGCTGCTATGGTGAAAAGAAGTTGCATTTGAAATAGTTTGACCTAATCCCAGCTGTATGGTAGCAATAATCATTCTATCTTCTTATATTTTAGAATTCTCAAAGGTAAAAGTTTCAAATACATGTATTTGTTAGAATTAAATTATATGACATATATGACATAGTTAGAACCATTTTTGTCTACATTAGTCACATAAAATTATTAGAGCTTTCCCGTCCTGCTTTTGTGGATGGATCAAGGTCTTATCACCTCTGAATATCATTGACACATTTTTTCAATAATTTGCATGTGAGGTTAAGAAGAGCTCACAAGATTGCTATGGAAAATTAAACAATGTATTTAAATGTGATTTTAAAAGCAGTAAATTAGGGCGGTGTCTGTGGCTCAGTGAGTAGGGCGCTGGCCCCCTATACTGAGGATGGTGGGTTCAAACCTGGCCCAGGCCAAACTGCAACAAAAAAATAGCCTGGTGTTATGGTGGGTGCCTGTAATCCGAGCTACTGAAGAGGCTAAGGCAAGAGAATTGCCTAAGCCCAAGAGATGGAGTTTGCTGGGAACTGTGACGTCACGGCACCCTACCAAGGGGGACAAAGTGAGACTCTGTCTCAAAAAAAAAAAAGCAGTAAATCACTGTAAAAAAAAAAAAGTTTTTATCTTAATTTTTCTACTATTCAAGGATTCCATAAAAAATTACAAAGCACTAGCCATATTAATAACATATTTACAGTAAAATCAAAACTTGTGGTAGTGTATATCGTCTTTAACCTTTTTGACCAATGTTTATAGAAACCAAATACTACATATTTTTCTGAATCTTTTAACAATCAAAAATATTCTAAGTTCAGTATCATCTTTTTTAAAAAGTGTAGGATTGGTAAGTGTGCTTTTGTTTCTTTAAAATGTATTATATAACTTATCTTTGAAATTAATGTGCTGGATAAAAATCAGTTAGATTCCACAACATATTAATGTATTTCTCCAAGGGTATTAAAAATCAGAGTTATAACTCGTAATAGCCTCTTACAGAGAACTTCTCAGAGTGGTAACTAACAGGCAATGTACTCTAGTTAATGAAAGGTCTCCGCTAATTCATTTTTAAATTCAGCTTATTCCATAGAGAAAAAGAACCTAAGAAACAAAATAAAGCACTTTACGTCCCCCTAGTTTTTCTGAAAACCAAGAAAAACTAATGTAAAAATTAAAAAAGATTACATTTCTATGCAGCTAATGGAGTGCATATGACGTTTGTATTTAAAGATGAGCACAAGCAGAGAGAAAGTGCTGCCTCTCTCTTATGGGGAATTAATAGCTAACTATTTTTCAGAAATACTTTTTTACTTTTTATATATATTTTAGTTTGAGAGAATGAAGATAAGAAAAGAAAGAACAGCAAAGCATTAAGTAAACTTGATGGATATCTTAATTGTTTAGTGAACAGTATCTAGTATGTGAAATTATGTGTATTAAATGTACGTCGATCCAAATGGATCCAAGGAGATATTTTTCTATTTGTTGAAGACCATTTTTGATTAGATTTTATATATACTTTATATCAACTGCATGATTAAAACAAGTTCACCACTATTAAAATCAGACATTTCAAATAAGGAAAAGAAGACTTCAGCCTAGGTGCTTAGAACAAAAAAGAAGTAACAGAAGTTTCTTGAGTCATCCACTTACCCAGTCTGAATCCCCTGGAGAGTAAGCAGGGCACATTCATCTGACAGGTTTGCTGGGGAGGAAATTGGCTGGCCTTGAATGAGATAAGAACCATGCTCGGACTTGATTTTTCTTACCTTACTTCCCACTGTGCTGTTGTTCGACTTGTTATTTTATTCCATGGACATCTTGAACTATCTTCTCCAAAACAAAGATAGTCACCCTACCAGGTCTGCTTTCCACATAAGGGACATGTCGTGACCCATTGAGCTCCTGTGGCCCTGGTCTTGGTTAGCTCAGGAAGGAACCAGGCGAGAGGCGGATTAGAAGTACAAGCTTGTGGAAGGCCGGCTAGCCCTTAGTTTCCGGGTAGCCCCCAGCAACCTCCGCACCAGCCTTTTATTGAAAGGGAATCATCCAGGTGAGGGGAGTATTTAACAATGACCACGTGCTGAGGGCACGGGCTCCTCCCACAAGGAACTCCTTTGGAGGAATGGCCCAAGGTCCAGGACTCAGCTGCAGATCATCTTGCTGGATGTTGGCGTCTCCTACAGGGACAGGTTTTTATATTGTTCTGTCCCTTTTTGGTCCCCGTCTACCAGAGATAGAGCCGAACTTTCCAGTTCAATTCCCCAGGGCCTGTCATTGCTAGGACCCTGCTATCCCTGTACGAATCACGTTTATGATTCTCCTGTTTTCATGCTGTCTCCTCCCTCTGTTTATTGACTGGTTGTCTTACTCAGTTTAGGTTGCTGTAACACAGCACCACAGAGCAGGTGGCTTACAGAACACAGAAGCAATTGCCCACAGTTCTGAAGGCGGATGCTGGTGCCAGCATGACTGGGTCATGGCCTTCCTCCTCGTCCCACACTGCCAAATTCTATCCTGCCCTCACGGATATTCTCTCTTTCCTTGGAGAAAGTGTGCAAATTGGATCTCTTACCTCTTATTGCAAGACTAATCCCATTATGAGAGCTTCACCTCCATTACTAATTATCTCCAAATACCCCACCTCCTAATACCATCACACGGGGGGTTAAAATTTCAATGTAATAATTTGTGTGCACACATATAGTACATAATATTCAAAGTAAAATAAAATAAAAAATATTTATTTAATTCTTAAGAGCTGTATGCATTTCCACCAATTCTTTCACCATTTCTCTTCCATCACAGGTGTAGAAATCGTTCACACCTTTACAATCTTTTTAAATCTTTTTCTTACGTGAAGGTCCCTCTGCTCCCTAGTGCTTTTCCTTTATTTCATTTTATATTTTTACTTATTTTTTCCTGCTCTAAGATCTTTTTTATCACATGTTAAATATTTTAACCTTATTTCCTGAATATGCCCAGGAGGCCGCTGAAGGTAACATTGAAACAGAACCCTAGGACGGACGGCTGGGATGGGTATTGCAACAGAAAGCACCTACATTAGGAAGAGGGAGACGTTTATTCCTGATGCTGATGAGTTTGCTGAATAGAGTCCAAAATAGTTTGCATGTGGTACTTAGATTCATTTCCTAGAATTTCTATGGTTATATGCTCTGGTGACATTTGCATGCCTTTGCTTGCAATCAAATTAGTAAATATTATTAAAAGGATAAAGTATAACCCTAAGACACAAAAGAACACAAGAATAATCATGTATCTCGAAGGACAGGAATTAAGAACATGTAACCTTAAGAAATAGTAATTTATAGACCACTTCTTTAGATTTCTGATTCCTCGGCTCCATCTTTTCTATTTCTGTCTAACTCCATTGGAGATTTAAATTTCTAAAATGTGAAATCCTCACTACATCTGTGCTGAGTAGCTTGCAGTTCACAATTTTATTCACCCCGTATTTTGACCAAAAGAAGTTATTTAAAGTATTTGGGAGGGAAAAATAATTTGTGCTCATAATTCCAGCCTTGTCTAATACTTTGATTTAAAATTTTAAAATGAGAGTTCTGAGGTTACCTATACAAGAGTATTCAATTTAAACATGTTGATACTGAGTTTTAAAATAATCAAATCCCTTGCCTGTAGTTATACAACTATGTGAAGAAAAGGCGGAAAAAGATTTAGTAGTTTGGAATTGTTAATGTGTATGGCTTTTCCTCCTGTTGCTTCCTCCTCGTTCCTCTCCTGTCTTTTAGAATAGATTATTTCAACTTTCATTTATGGCCAATATTAGAGTTCTAAAAAAAATCAATTAACAAAGAAATGTCTTTCCTCAACTCCTGGGTAGAAGTGGAATGTGAACGTGGACGTGCAGGGAGTGATTTGGAGGAAACACAGGCCGTGAAACGTATTCTGTAAAACTCAGAAGCTGAACAGAGGAAGCGGTTCATCTCAGGGACTGGGCTTCATAATCAAATCAAACTGCCTGAACTAACACAACTGTCATTTCCTTGACCAAGCGGTTTCACCTGTTTGAGACTCAAAAAATCATTGTAAAAATGAATATAGCATATTTAACTTCTATTTATAAAATAGATTATGTAGAATAACGCATTGCAAAGCATTTTATGCATTATTTGTAGTGTAGGGAAATCTAAATAATGTTAACAATTTTACAATAATTATTCATGTCTCTTAAACATTTTCACTAGTGTATCTTCACGTACACAGCTGTTACCACTTTCACATGCATTTCTGACAAATGGAGCAATGGGAAAAAAGTAGTGGCGATTTAGTTGGCATTTACAGTAAAGGCTATGCTCCTGTCTGGCACCTTGTAGGTTCACCTGTGTTTTCAAATACATAAAGCCACTTTTAAGGAGGTGTGGGTGTTTAGAGATACGCGCAGACACATAGACACCTATATGATGTCATATACCGTATTTTATGCATAGGTCACGTTAACAAAAAATTCAAACATCAGAAACTTCTAATAAGATGACTCAAACAAAAGGGGGTGACCTAATCCATGAAGTGAGCTGGGTGTGGAAGCATCGAGAGCTGACAGTGCCCCTGACAGGCTCCGGGTAAACTCACAGATTTCCACTCCTCCTTTGTTAATGTGCTTTGATCCTTCTTCTTCATCACTGCGTCCTGCTCCCCTGACAGCTGCTGTGGTGTCCGGTGCCACAGCTCCATTTTTAAGGAAGAGAAATGGAATGTTAGACGAAGCAACACCAGCAGCTTTCTGTTTTCTCTTTAGGATCTGAATTGTCTTAGGCTCATCCTTTTCTTCAGAGAAATATAGTATACAAGAAAGGAGAAAGAATTACAAAAGGGCCAGGGGTTAACTGATATAAAAAATGGGCCATAGCATTCAATTAAGATCAAACATAATTAATACTGTTGAATATTAATATTGAAATTTAATGTAATTTAAATAATGTTAAAATAAGATTGTATAGTGAAAATAGTGGGAATTTCTGACTTTTTTTTTCTTTTTTTTTGAGACAGAGTCTCACTATGTCACCCTACATAGAGTGCCATGGGGTCACAGCTCACAGCAACCTCAAACTGTTAGGCTTAAGTGATCCTCTTGCCTCAGCCTCCCAAGCAGCTGGGACCACAGATACCCACCACAACGCCCAGCCATTGTTGTTGTTGTTGTCATAGTTGTTTAGCAGGCCTGGGCTGAGTTTGAACCCTCCAGCCTCAGTGTATATGGCCAGTGCCCTAACCATTGTACTATGGGTGCTGAGCCAAGTTTTTTGATTTCTTATACTTGTGTTAGGTTGTAATCACTCAGTGGCAAAAGATCAATGCTATTCATTTGATAAATTTCATTTTGACTTAGGTGTTCATTAAATGTCCTTTGAAGATGAGAAATTGTAAGTTAACATACTAATATGTATGTTAACAACTAATTTGTAGTGATTAGTAACAACTAATTTAATTCTATTTCATTGAAAAAGGTAGACATTCTAACTGCTGATTGAAATGGAGGTTTTTCTCTCTCATATATTTATATATATATATGTTCTTAAAAAAGCATCATAAAAATTAAATTTACCAGAATTTATTTGAGGAAAAAAAAAAGAAAGATCCATGATTTGGTCAGCACTCAGAACCACCAGAAGAGTTTCAGAGATCTCTGGCAGTGTGAGCAGGACGTTTTTATAGGATGGTCACAGCAGCCAAGTAGAGAGAGTGCTCATCTGATCATCTGATTGGCTATTCTAGGCATCAGCCATATTTGCATATGAAATGATAGGTATTTGCTTAATTTCAAAATGGTGTGATGAGTTGGCTGCCCATGGTGTGAAGTTGGCCTGCTTAGAATGGGCTGAGACTCAGAAAGTCAGCTGTTAGTTAGACTCCCAAGTTAGGTTTCATTTGTTTACATGCTACGTTGTGTTTTAATTCACTGTGTAGAGTTTCAGGCACAGATGCAACCTCAGGCCAACCTTCACTTGATTTAATAATTACCCCCTCTTGATCAGCTTCTCAACTCTAAGAGATTGACCAAAAACTTGGGCACTGACACCACTCTCCGTCACCATCATAATGGACCTGCTTGGTCTTGGTCTAGAATTCACCAGTCATGTCCTTAGGTCATTTGAGTGCTCTTTATGATATCTTTATATTTTGATGCTTGAAATGGAGAGGGACTATACCATATGCAGGGGTGACTGCATTTAAAAATTTGAGAGGATAAAACATACTATGATGACAAACACCATCATAATCCCAAGAGACTAAACTGTTCACCTGTATATGAGGCCCTACAAACCAAACCAATTAAACCAATTAAAATCAAAGACTTATAAAAATAAGCTGAAAGAGGAATATACTTGTTATAACCAAGTCGCTTGTTTGTTGATTTCTTACACCTGAGTTTTTACCATATCAGATATGGTAAAAGGATAGCTAGCTAGAGGTGTTAGATAACATACACATACACGCGCCCTGCTCAGCTCACAGGTGGTCAAAGCAATCCTCTAACAAGAGAATTTAAGGACGTTTTCTGCACAGCTATACCCTCTGCAGTAGTCAGCTAAACAGTTACTGGTGTGTGAAACAGATTTCTATTCATAACCTCATTTACATTTATGCTGATCCAGAGAAGAAGCATTCTACCAAAAGATGCCCATTTAGAGGGATTTATTCCTCCTGGTAAATTCCTCTTTAGTTCACAGTGCAAATGCATAGGTGTAGATCAGTGTTCAGTTCCTACTGATTATGAAGAGGTAGGGGCACCATCAGAATCTTCAACCCCCACTTGCCCCTTATTTTTCACTTATAAAGACATGATGTTGCCCATACATGTGGTTAATAGTTCAACTCTCCACAAATACAAATATATCCCATAGGGGCACAACAGACAGCTGCCTGTGGGATGCCGTGTGCATTCCTGGTCACCAGTAGGGAAGCTCTAGTAATTGTTATTCAAGGTTCCATTATTAAATCATGGCATGGTTGGAGGCTACTGACAATTAAAGGATTAGGGTTATAAATTTGTCTACAAGCTGTTGAATTGTCTTTATTTTGATTTCTCATTCAATTTGTGGCATAATTTAACTACAAAACCCTCACAATAAATTTTTCCTGCTGCTAAGTTTAAAACAAGGACTCCAGATACAGGAGTATAAAAGCCGACCGCTATATAAAAGTACCAGATGTGTACCTTGAACAAATAGTCACACTTGGAATATCAGTAAATTTGTTAGTGGGCGAGTCTGAGACTCTCTGAGATCATGGAGGGTTGTAGGATGAACACGACCTATCTAACATTCAGTTAAGTTTCCCATAGATAGTAGTGAGTATTGTGTTTTAATTATATCATTATCTCTCCATGAATAAACAAAAAAGAAACAGTAAGACAACAGGAAAAGGTACAAAGATTTCGCAGCAAGAAGTGAAAGAACCTTCATCTGTGGTCTTGGAAAAGCTGTCCATGTTTACGACGTCCTCTGCTTCTGGGGAAGAAACTTCCCTTGTCAGCTTCACCTTGAGGTCTCCAATAAGTTTACAGTCCCAAGAATCTGGAGAGGCCTGTTGAGTGGAGACATGTGGAACCAACACTCAGGGTCCTGACCTTTTTCTCTGTATAGAACTTCTTTTTGTCTGTTAGGGTTTTGGTGAAATAGGGAATGTGAAATTAACTAAATATAAATTGCTTTATGAAACAATTTGACAGAGGGAAGAAAAAAAATAAATATGTTCTAGCAAAATGAATATTAACATTAAAAGTAATAGTGTAAAAGTTGCAGGAAACACTGCATTAGTGACTATCTTTTTTAAACATTATTTTCAAAATATATGAAAATGAGATACACTGAAAATGCAGAACACTTCGTATTTGGAAGTGGTAGCGTTTTCTCTGAGGAATACAAAGATTAGCGACAAGTAAAAACAATTTTAAAGGAGTTTCAAGAATCTCAGGTATAGATTGGGGTCTATCTATCCAGTGACTGAGTCATGGTGATACATACTTAGGTGTATAATAACATCACTACGATAATATTAAAATGTGAAGTGTGTTAGTAGCAATTCCAAAAGTTAACCCAAGAAATTAAGAACGTTTCTGGAAAATTACTCAATTATTCATTAATTTTTATTTGTATTTATTACAATGAATTCCCATTTCATATTCTAGCACAGTGAATCATAATTGCAATGGTAAATGCGGGTAAAATGTGTATTATTTTTTATAATATTTAGTTTCAAACAGGCTTTAGAGTAAAACTCATTAAGAGTAATAAGTTAGAGTTGTTGAATATTGACTAGTAAATTCAGGAATAATGAAATAAGGTCTCTGTGGTGGAATACACTGTTACAATGAGTTTAGAATGGCTGTTTTTAAATGTAGCTCAATATGTAGAGATGATATCTCAGCCACCCTCACTATTAGGGTAGGCTTTCAAATTCAAGATCTTTCCTTCATTTTCTGAGAAGTCAACATGTAAATAATGTTTATTTCTTGATATTAACCCATGACCATGTTAATCACCTTGGCTTTACAAATGCTTCTTGTTTATCGGTTCATTCATTTTATTGATTAAAAAGTAACTAAAGGGAAGATAATGAAAATTTGACGTGAAGTCAAGCACAGTGTTCACCTTAAGAATCAATATACCCCAACAGATCGACTTCAAAGTCCTATCATATTCAACCTTTCTGCAAATATTGAAGCTTGTGTTTGTCTTCTAAAGTCAGAAAGAGACAGGAGCATATATTAATCCAGTATTACTGACATTAAATGTTTTTCCAAATGTGTTTTATCCTTTTTTAATCTTTTGCTAGCATTTTCTCAAAATATTAGAATTAATTTTGAATTTTATTTTGCTAATTAGTAGAAACTGTTTAATGTTAAGAATAGCTGAAAGCTTTATATCACACATATGTCTCTGCTTTCAGAGAGAATACTTTCTATGTGTAGCATCTCTTAAAATTTGTATTTTGTAAAGAGAAATTATAAAGAACAGAATAGAACAAAACATCTCAATCTTTTGCTGAAAGCAGGTGTATTAAGTAACACATGGATAACACATGGGCGGGGATTTCTTTGTGTGTGTCTATGAATATACATGTGTGTACAATGTGTTGGAGGCTATGCTGTCAAAAATAATTTTTTCTCTTTATTAGAGGAATGTGTTCATTTTAGAGAATATAAAAAGAACAAGGAAAAGAAAAGAGAGGAAGTTGATGTACAAAAAAATAAACTGTTACGTGCTATCAAGCTTTTTTCTTACAGTCATTACCAGGTAGAGATCTCTAAACTTTATCTTGTGTAGTTGTAATTTATCTTTAAAACATGTGCAACATCTCACTTCTTGCTGTTCTCATGGACTGATAATCACTATGATTGCAATTTATGGTCACTATGAAAAATACGTTTGCGTAAATGGATATTTGATTTTTCTTTTTAAGTCAGAGTCTTGCTCTGTGGCCCTGGCTAGAGTGTAGTAGTGTCCACATAGCTCACAGCAACCATAAACTCTTGGACTCACATAATTCTCCTGCCTCAGCCTTCAGAGAAGTAGCTGAGACTACAGGTTTGTACCACCACATCCAGTTAATTATTTTATTTGAAGGAGTGATGGTGTCTCATTTTTGCCAGGCTGGTCTCAGACTCCTGATCTCAAGCAATCCTCTCAGCCTTCCAGAGTGTTAGGAATTTTTACAACCCTAAAGGTCATCATTGTCATCATTACACCAGTTAGTTCATCATTACATAACTAAATTGTTCAGTCCATGTGAACTAAAACATTGTTTTCCAGATTTTTCTTATGATTGTCACCATTAATGATAGCTTGATAATTTTCAACAAATTTACATATCTGTAATTTTTTTTCCTATGCCTATAATTTCTTGTGTGCCTGGTGTATTACTATGTACGTGTACATGTATATCTCAGCTATATGTGTAATAGACTGTGAATTTTTTATAATGGTATTGAAAATGAACTATGTAGATGCAACTTGTCATTTGTTTACTCATGTAAAATGTTAATTTATATTGGCATTAAAACCTGGAATGGATTTTACTACTTTCTTATAATTATGATAGTTCTATTATAGTTACCTTACCATTTGATAAGGCAATTATATAATTACTATGTCATCATATCTATTTGTTGTATATTGTGCTTGTAACTTTTGCCTATGGTAGTTGTAATTAATATTTAATGGAATATCAGAATGTATTTCTTAATAAAAATATTGATATGCCTATGATTAATGATTTCCCATTGATTTAATAAAGTTCACGACTTTAGTTTGGTGGCAGGAACTTGTAATTTACTATTTTAATAAAATTTTCACCTATATACCATGATTCTGTCTTTTTAATCCCAGGTTTGGTCAGCAAAATCACCGCCTCTGATATTGCACGGTTACAATTTTGCAAACATCTTAAGTTCTGAGTTTTTTTTAATTCATCTTAATATCGATCATGTATAATTTTATAGAAGCAACATGAATAATAAAATCCACCACAAATCTGTATGAATCCTTTTCAATTTCTGTGTAAGGAAAGTCTGTGGAAATATATTACTTTTCACAATTGCAAGAGAAGCAAGACACAGAAGCAGTTGGGGAAAATACGTTCACTACTTTCTCCACAAAGAAGAAAATTATGAAGAAAAAACACCCACCATTAAAATAACATGGAAATAAGTCAATACTGAATAATAACAAGTAACAATGAGCTCAAAATAAAATAATGTCTTTTCAAGTCAAAAAAAGGCTACCAGCCGGCTCATGCCTGTAATCCTAGTACTCTTGGGAGACCTGCTTGATCTCAGGAGTTTAAGACCAGCTTGAGCAAGAGCAAGGGCAAGAACTCATCTCTAGTAAAAATACAAAAAAAAAAAAATAGCTGGTCATTGTGGCAGGTGCCTGTAGTCTTAGCTACTAGGGAGGCTGAGGCAGGAGGATCACGTGAGCCCAGGAGTTTGAGGCTGGCGTGAGCTAGGCTGACCATGTTTGCTAGCCTGGACAGCAGAGCAACAGTTTTTCTAAATAAATAAATAAAGGCAAAGAAAGAAAAGTAAGCAACAAGCAACTAGAAAAAAAAAGCAAAGAAAAATAAGCAACTAGAAAAGATGTTTGAGTATAGAACAAAGGAATCTGTGTGTTTCCATGAAGTTTTAGAGCCCTGTTAATCAGAGATGACAAGTAAGAGTTTTCATGGGGAAAAGATAGTATATTAAATGGGCTGGAGGAGGGGAGAAACCTAATTAAAGCGTGTGTCTTCGTATGCATATAATATATATGTAAACACAACAGAAAATAGGCCTGCATTTAAATACAGATGTGTGATTTGCTACACTGATTTGTTGGTCTCTTTTTATGCTAAATTCCTTTGCAGTTTATTAAAGCTCATTATTTGGGTAAAATAAATATCCACTTTTATTTCTCTAATCAAGTTACAGACGTTTTCAAGTATATCACTATCACAACATTCCTTCACTGAAATTCATTTCACATATTTAAGAGCAGTTGGTGTCTCATTTATCTGAGTCTAACCAAAATCCACGTATGTCAGGGTATTTCGCCATGGAAACATTACCCTATCAGTGAGATAAGGAGCTATGAAAGAATGGAGGTTGAATAGTGGATCCCGGGTAAAAAGAGACCACCTAGTCCAAACCGAAATCAAACATATCATCCACGGCAGTGGTAGAACACATCACAAAATTCTTTTTTTTCTTTTTTCTTTTTTTTGTTTAATTAAATCATAGCTGTGTACATTAATGCAATCATGAGGTACAATGTGCTGATTTTATATACAATTTGAAATATTTTCATCAAACTGGTTATCATAGCCTTCACGGCATTGTCTTAGTTATTGAGTTAAGACATTCATAATCTACATTTAGTAAATGTCACATGTACCCTTGTGAGATGCGCCATAGGGCGGGTGCACCGCAGCTTGGTCAGCGCCAGTCACCCAGGAGGACCTGCTGGGCTTCTGGCATCTCCACCTCAGGGTGGTGCTGCAGCAGATCAGGGGACGGCAGAGCTGGGGAAGCAAATGCGGTGAGAGGAAGAAGCCCGCGAGTCCCTAGTTAGTGGAGGGAGATCACAGCACAGCCCGCGCTGCTGCCTATGCCAACCTCAGAACCACACTCTGACGGAGAGCGCCCTCCTCTGGCTGTGCTACTCCCCTGTGAGCATTTCACAGGCCCACGGGTGTTACAGGGTTCCCTCATTAGGGTGAAGAGGGACCCCTCACTTCCTAGGCCTGGACGATTTCATGTAAATTTCCTAGGCTTGGACAGTTTGGGGTAGGGACTGTATCCCCATTAAAGCACTCATTCACCTTCCCCACAGCTGAGGGTGCTATCCATTCATTAAAGCGCTCATGCACCTTCCCCCAGCAGGAGGGACCCTATCCATTCATTAAAGCGCTCATTCACCTTCTCCCAGTAGGAGGGACCCTATCCATTCATTAAAGCACTCATTTACCTTCCCCCAGTAGGAGGGACACTATCCATTCATTAAAGCACTCATTCACCTTCCCCCAGCGTGAAGGATCCTATCCATTCATCAATGCTCTCATTCAACTTCCCCCAGTAGGAGGGACCCTATCCATTCATTAATGCTCTCATTCACCTTCCCCCAGTGGGAGGGTCCTGTCCATTCATTAATGCGCTCATTCACCCTCCCCCAGCGGGAGGGATCCTGTCCATTCATTAAAGAACTCATTCACTTTTCCCCCAGCTGAGGGTCCTATCCATTCCTTTGTTACCAAGTCCTGGCCAGATGTAAGTGCAAAGGACCCACACGACCCTAAATACCCCTAGACAAAGAACCTAGGCAGAGAGAATTTTTCCGACTTGGGTTTTTCCTTCTGCCAGGAGGTCTGGTATTTTTTCTCTGTATTCTTTTCTGTTAAATAAATCCTCTCTTACCACGGATCTGTGATCAGTTAATTCATTCTTTGAATCCTGGAGACCAAGGACCTGCTGAAGAAGAAATTCTGGCAACATTCTGACTAACGTCAACACATGCCTGAGCATTGCTGGCCTTCATGAGGATTTATGAAGTCTCCATTACAGGATATAAAATAGATACATCGTATTTTTTCTTAGCCCTTGATTCTTCTGACTTGGACTTTAAGATTTTAGCTTCGAAAATAGCAAAGAAATCCCATATGGGACATAACAAGTCTGATATATTCCAAGTCACTTCTCATTCTGTGTGGTGTGTGTAACATTTAAGCCTCAGTGGCATATTCTGGAAAACTTAAACAATATTTCTTTCTTTGTTGGAAACACAGTCTCTGTTTCCCTGGGTAGAGTGGCAGGGCGTCAGAGCTCACAGCAATTTCAAACTCCTGGGCTCCATTGACCTTCTTCCCTCAGCCTCCCACATAGCTGGGACTACATAATGCCTGGCCAGTCTGGTTTTTTTTTTTTTTTTTTCTATTTTTAGTAGAGACAGGGGGTCTCAGTCTTGCTTAGGCTGGACTCAAACTCCTGAGCTCAAGCTATCCACCTGCCTCTGCCTCCCTGAGCGCTAAGAATGAGTCACCATGACTGGCCTAACACGAAAGTGTATTGAAATAATAATATTTCGTGGTAACTCTTTAGAGAGTATCAGAGTAGGCGTAGTACATTATGATAGCATAATGTTCAACTTAACCTGGCTAATACAGATATTGGCTATTTCACTGGAAAATAAGAGGCGATGAAGACTCAGAGGCTGTTTGTTTCAGCAGCTAACACAGCCTGTGTGCTTTCTCTCCATCTCCAACTGTCTTCATTTCATGTGAAAACTGACTTCCCACTATGACTACAACATTTCCACCAAACGCCTTCGGATCTGCAGTACAGTGTCATTAAATAAAGGTAAGATTGGCAGATGCAAGAGAAGACATCCAGTTAAATTTGAATTTCTAATAAAAAGCAAATAGGCTTTTTGTGTAAGAATAGCCTATGCAAAATTATTATACTGTTCATCTGAAATTCAAATTTATCTGGATATCCTGTATACGTAGTTCAGTTCCTAAGTCCAGCAATTTTACTAAAAGAAACTATATAATTTTGTGTGTGGAAACGCTTACAAAATGTGGGGGCTTCTCTCCATAAATTTCTGCAAAATATCTCCTTTTTTCTTATTTTCCTAATTGGGGTCATGCTTCTTCTATATCTGAACATATAATGGTTGCTAAGGGAATTTTTTTTTTTTTAGGCTATGTTAAGACTAAACAGTATGTTATGCTAAATTATCTTCTACTAAATTTCTGAAGATATGTAATCAGAATGCAATAAAAATTTAGATATTGTGAAGAGAAGGATTTAAATGTTGAGAAAGTAACAAGTCTTATATAATAAAATATATGGCAGGAGTAATGTAGTATATTTTAAAAAAATATTGATGCTAGACTGTGTGTATCTTTTACTCATTAACTATACAAACCCGGACCAATTATTTCACCTCTGTTTATCAGTTACCTCATTTCTGACATTGCTCTATGCTACATGTACTCTCTACAGTACTTCACAATAGATTTTATTTACAATATATAGGAAATAAATAAGCAAATATGGTCTATATAGCACTTAACTTCGAACTTGTTTGAGTACTCAAAGTACTTTATAAAGCTGATTCTTCAGTATGTTATTAGTAAACATTTGTTGGTGCCCCTGAATATTAATTTGAAATTCACTGCACTTTAGCTAATTTGTTTTCTAACAATTTCTATAAAAAGTAAGAGTAAAGTACTAATGGCTACATGTCTCAATTTTATTGTTAACAATAAGTAGTCCCTTGATATCATTATGTGGCGGCCACATACATTTATATAATATCAGAGAGCAGAGCCAGTTGAAAATCAGAGATGAATCAGAGGCACAAAACAGAAATATACGAATCCAAACCAACTGATGATTCAGTTTATAATACCCTGTCATAATTTGGTTACTTCTTTTCTTCTGCTAGATTTGGGATTGGATTGCTTGTCCTTTTCCAATTCCTTGAGACAGTTCACTAGGTTGTTAATTTACATTCTTTCTGACTTCTGGATAGGGGCATTTAATGTAATGCATTCCCCTCTTAAGACTGCTTTTGCCTTATTCCACAGGTTTTGAGAGCTTACTGCCTCATTGTCATTTTGCTTAAAGAATCTGATGATTTGCTTCTTTATCTCCTCTTGACTCAGCTTCCATTCAGCAGTTAGTTGTTAAGTTTCCATGACTTTGCTTGGGGATGAGTGTTTCTGCTGGAACTGTTTCTACTTTTACTCCATTGTGGTCAAGCTGCAGGGCTAGAGGTGGTGCTGGGGGTAGCACCACTGGACCGACGCCAAAGCCATCCAGGTGCTACTGGGTTGTTCCAAGCAGGGCATTCCAGTCCCAAGTGTGGGGGACAGGGCAGGGGGTGACAGAGCCAGGATGGGGAAAGGTGAGCAGGGTGGAATAAGGAGGAACGAGAAGAAGGAAGAGGTCACAGAAGGCTCAGCACCCACCACCAGACTCTCACAGACCTTATATAATGTCATCTCATAATATACTGATAGCAGAGACATGTATCTATATTTTTATTCAGCTCTTCCTTAAAATAGCTACATATTATAGTTATTATTTTTATATAGTGAAGCCTGAAAACTTATCCTAAACTCAGTAAAAGAAAGTTATGTTCCTTAATTTCTTTTTCACTCATCTCTTATTCCCTATGAGTTCCCTACCCTCAAGTGGTTTTCAGTAGTAAGCAAAGGATGTCAGTTTTTAGGGACATGGGAGAGTAAAAACAAAATCTATTAGGCTTATTTTAATCTTTTATACACAATCCCTGTGAGTAAATATACAGCAATGTCTGTGCTTTCAGTAGCCTTTTCCCTCGACTGGCCCTATTCAGAGTGGACAGTGGAAGAAGGCTATTGTGATGGGCGAGAAGAAAAATGCCAGTCCACAAATCCATAAGCTGTCTGTGGGCTTTCTCATGCTGGCATGCTCCAGTTTGACTGAATTCTAGCCTTGGGCCTTCAGCTAGTAAATGGGTGTGATGTTTGTGGGGTGGCTTGTTCACTGCGGTGGATCCGTCTTACCTCTCTTCTGAATCAACTTGGGTCAGTTAACCTCATTAGTAATCTATCCTGCTGCCTGATCATCCCGTGGCCCTAAGCTCTAACTGCTTGCTACACTCCTCATTTGGATTCTTGCCTAGGCTGTCTTCAGCTCTATTTCGTGGTCCGTTTCTTCCCTTCTAGCTGTAGTGCATGCATAGAGGTCATCTTGGTTTAAAATTTAGTCACTTCTACTAACCCTAAAAGGAAATTGGGGTTTGCTAAATAGAAACTCAAGGATATTCAAGATTACCAGATAATTCACATAGCCGAATAACATAGTTTCATCTTCCCTGTTTTATCTGCTGAAGCCCACTGATCTGGACAAGAGCAGTGTACAGATTATCTCCTTTAAAAACCTAAGGTATAAAGTGTGCAAAATACATTTTTCTCCCATTTTTGAAATTTGTGCAAACCAGATCAAGACATCTGTCTACCTGGCTCTTTCCCAGGCTTCTCAAACCCCTGGGACCACGACAGCTGGTCCTTCCTCATTTCCTTTTCCTATCTGATTCAGAATTTCTGTAAGTTAAACACCGTGAGCTCTAGGACTGGGGTCTGGATATGATAATACAAAGAATAAGAAACACAGATTTTTCACTTTGATAAAGTTTTAAATTCAAAATTTAAGTAATAATGTTCTATTCTTTGCTATCCTGAAAAAGAACCCAATCACACATTTGTTTTTTTAAATATATTTCAGAATATAAAATATGAGTTCAATATTAATATGCATATATATATATCCATAAAAAACATACACATATGTATTCCAAGATATTTTCTCTAGAGCATGACATGAATATATAAACAAAGCAGAATTCTGAGCTAGTGCACATTATTTTGGGAGAATGACATCACATCTAAGAAAAACTTGTCAAGAATGTTTTGAAAAGGTGAAGAAGTTGTTTCTAGCATATATTTAATTTTAAAGAAGTTTGCTAGTGGCAGAGAAATTAGTTATTTTTTCATAATGACCATAATCAGCCCTTTGATAGGCTATCGAAAAGTGATTCTTTTTCTTTTTTTTAGGAGAAAGATTCCACAAATTTTTATTAGAATCTTAAAATAGCTGACAATAACAAAGTTTAAACAAATTGTGCACTAAATTGTGCAAATGTGTAAATTCCTTGCCAAGAAGTAAGTTAGAGGACATACCTATAAGATGTACTTGTTTCATATCCCCATTTAAAAGATGTTCAAGCCTTTACTTATAAGAATATATAAGAAGCTTATAATGATAAAGGGAAAAAACAGTATGTCAAACATTATCCTAATACAGGGCAGGTGGTGCCCCAGCCAGCTTGGTGAAGCGGAGAGGAGAATCTGCAGTCTTAGCCCTCCCTCGGGCGTTGGTGTGTGGGTGGAGTGGCAGCTGGCAGAAGAATCAGAGGGTTGGAGGGTGTGTGTGTGGGGGGGGAGCAGGAGGCTCCAGTAGCCAGAGAGGAGGGCCAGTGCCTTAGTGTCTCCCTCCCCTTGCACTTGAGGCTGGACAGGGAACCCCCTATTTCCTAGGCCTGGTCAATTTCATGTGAGTTTCCTAGGCCTGGGAACTAAAGGGACAATCGGTATCCATTGATTTGTTACCAACTCCTGGCCAAATGTAACCACAGAGGACCCATGCCGCCACATGTACCCTAGACAAAGAACCGGTGCAGAGCAGAGAGAGAGGTTCCTTTCCACTTTGGTTTTTCTTTCCGACAGGAGCTTTGGTGTTTTTTTCTCCGAATTCTTTTCTGTAAAATAAATCCTGTCTTATACTCCTGATCTGTAGTCTGCGGATTCATTCTTCCATCCATGAGACCAAGGACTTACTGAAGACAAAACTCTAATACTATATTTTATATTTGAAATTTTATTACCGTGGTAGTTTTAATTTTGTTTTTTGCATAAGAAGGCCTCTTTTCAAGTGTACTATTGTCACCTATGATCAATGACAAACCACCTACTCTTTCTAAGCCTCCATCCCTGTGCCTGTAAATTTCTTGAGCCTGCATGGGGAAGGGGAAGAAACCAGATTGGGAGCGTTGGGGACAGAGAAAATGAAACCCAAGAAAAGACACAAGTGAGGAAAGATGGGATCGGGGAATGTTCCAGGCAGCTAATGGCTGCAGCCAGCTCCAAAACACAAAATCAGCTTCATTTTATAGTAAATGGTCTGGGTGTTCATGAGGAAGTAGCATGGACATATTTTTGCTCTTACAATGTGATTGGAAAATGTAAATAACTTTATCAAAAACAAATTTTCTTGTTAATGGTTTCTACGTAACTTGGTTAACATATGTTAAAAGGTAAAAAGGGAAATGGCAAGGATTTCTGCATAGTTTCTAAAGATTAACTAGACAAAGATAGAGCCACTGACTTCTAGCAGAGGGAGGTGGAGGAAGGATTATTGCTGTTTTGGGAAAGGAGGAGAAGCAGCTGGGGGGTCATTCACGGAATGCTCCCCAGACTGTGAGGGCCCTGCTGCTTCACCCCCTGCTCTCTACATACAAATGGCCCAGAGAGACATTAAATGAGATAGATACAAATAATGTTTTATTATCTAGAATAAATTATACTTTGTGTATTAATATTAAGGATATAGTCTTCTGGAAAAAAAAAAAAACCGTTAGTGTATTCTATAGAGACAACAGGTGTGAGATATTTTTGTTAACAGCTGAATAAGGTACTAAGTTCCATTTTATAAAATAAGCATAACATCAAGTATAAATGATAAGACTTTGATAAGATTTTTCACTTGATTAGAGTACACAATGATAACTTGACTGAGTGTACTAAATATCAAGTTTTTCTCTTTTAATGAAATTGGATTTTAAGAGTTATGAGGTAATGTTGAAAAAAATATATATATCATGATGTATCGTAAATGCGAAGACATATAGAATGTTTTCCACTGAAAATATGGAAGAATTTTTCTTCTTTAAGAAGAAAGAGTGTGTAAAAATATATAATTTATTTCCTGTACTAGATTAGAACCAAGTGAAGATCATCAGGTGGATTTTTTCTTCATGGTGACTTAAAAGAGCATGCTTATCATGTTGAATTTTGTGGTCACTAGATGGCATAGTATATGTAAAAATAAAGAATTTACTAAATTGCTGAAGTTAAATTAATATTACATAAACACAAGCATGTCAACCATCAGAAAATGTCATCAAATGGAAGTAGTAATAATTACAAAAGAAACCAAAACATTATGTAAACATTTTCTTCAAAGTTACTTTTATCACTACAATTTCTTAATAACTAAGCACAAAATAAATTTCAATTTTATATACTAATCCGACTAGTTTACAGATATTCTTAAATTCTAAAACAGAGTTAATTTAGGATGTTGTCTCATTCAAATGAACATAAAAGGATGAAAATAATTTGACTTAACAAAAAAATTCTCCCAGTTAAGAAAGAGAGAGAAAATATATTTATGGGATTTAACAGAAACTCAAATTTTTCAAGTCATTCATGTGTGTTATTTATGAATAAAAAGCTACTAGAAAGACATTTTTCATTGTGGTGCACTGCAAGCTCCATTATACCTGCTACCAGTATCATAACAGGAAAGAGCTGAGACTAGAACTTTGATTACTAAGTTCTACAACCACAATAGTTTGTTCATTCCTGGTTTTCTTTTGTTTCTCTGTCAATGTTGGGCAGTGCTCAGTGGGAATAGCACATCTCTGTTCTGGGTAGAGCAAAGTGGCTGGGGAAGATAAATTACAAGATGATTCACTCACCTGGATGGCTGTTGGCCAGAAACTCATCTGGGACCTTCAGCGGGGAATCTAAATTCTCTTTCCCATGGCCACCGGCACTTTTATTTACAACCTGGCAGGGAATGTTTCAGAAACAGGACATGGAATTTAAAAGTCTTCTTTTTATTATTATTATTTTTATTAGATTATAGCAGTTTACATTAATATTATCATGGGGTACACTGTACTGTTTCTGTATACAATTTGAAGTACTTTCATCCAACTGGTTAACATAGCCTTCATGTCTTTTTCTTAATGAAATTCACATGTACCCTTATAGGATGAACCATAGGCCTGATCCTGCCAATCACCCCCCTCGACCACTACCCCCTGTTCCCCTCTCCCTATGTTCCTGGGCTAAAATATGGTTATAGCTTTCCTGTGAAAGCTATAAATTAGTTTCATAGTAGGGCTGAGTACATTGGATACTTTTGCTTCCATTCTTGGGAGACTTTGCTAAGAAGAACATTTTCCAGCTCCATCCATGTAAACATGAAGGTGGTAAAGTCTCCATCCTTCTTTATGGCTGCATAGTATTCCATGGTGTACATATACCACAATTTATTGATCCATTCATGGATTGATGGGCTCTTGGGCTTCTTCCATGACCTAGCAATTATGAATTGGGCTTCAATGAACATTCTGATACAGATATCTCTATTGTAGTGTGATTTTTGGTCTTCTGGATATATACCTAATAGAGGAATTATAGGATCAAATGGCAGGTCTATTTTTAGTTCTTTAAATGTTTTCCAGATGTCTTTCCAAAAGGAACATATTAGTTTGTAACAGTCTTCTTAAAATTTAGGCCTGAAACTGACAGAGAATCACCATATTCTATTAAGCAAAAAGTGACAGGATCATGCCAGATTCAAGGGGTTGGAGAAATTGACCAATCATTTCTGTAAGTGATTGGTGGAAAATGTACAGTTCTATTTAGTGTGCAACATTCTACCATCAAGCCATAATTGTTTATACAACTCTCATATACAAAATCTTTCCTTCCTATAAAAGTACCCTTTTGTCATCATACTCAAAATCCAGAAGACCTTCATTTGGGTCAGGGGGACCAGGTGTGGAGGTCATGCTTCAGGTGTGGTTCCTCTTGATTTAAAAGATATCATGAAGTAAAACAAAAGCAAGTTCTCTCCCCAGGTACACTCAAATAACACTCTAAAAGGAGGGAGCAGGCGGTGGTTGCACATTCAAAACCAAGGAAAGTGGAAAGCACCTTGACGTCATGGCTTCATCATGCTTTTGAAATCCATCTGTGTTCATACTGCCTGTTGCTGAATTACCATTCACTCTGTTTCTTGAGAATGGTTGTCTGTGGCCCTTGGTTTCATCCTCTGAGCTCTTGATTCTGGCCTTTCCTATTAGATATATTTCAAATCGCAACTTAATAGTTTTCTCAAGTCATCGAAAATTAAAGATGTAGAGGTCACTGCTCATTTTGAATTTCCTGTCCTTTTCAGTCAGGGCTTTGGTTCCTTTTACACAATTTATATTCAACACAATGAAATAAATTTCAAGCCCACATTTATTTCCCAGGCAGGCCTTTCTCTCACCTTAAGTCGTGTTTGAGGATACTGTTGAATGATGCTCTTGTGATGCTTAGAAGCCTTTTTTTGGATGCAGGAGTGAGTGAGGCATATCCTTAAATCTCTCTGAGGTCTACACAAGCATCTATAACCTCCCCTGATGCATTTCACTCAGAGGCAATTTTTTTTTCGACTTAAAGTCAGCCTGTATTTGTTCACTTTCTGAAACCATTTATTACTTTGATAACCCCTTATTTAGAAGCTTAGAATGAAATACAGTTTTATTTCAAACATAGTCCTGCTTCTTTATATTTCCTTTAAATTCTACTACAAGGTAAAGAGTTAATTTTAGCTTTTCTTGTAGCTTTGACTTTTACCACAGTGATCTCCAAGAACCAGCTAGTGCCTGCAGCGTTCTGCCTGGAAATCTCCTAGGCCACATCCATGAGTTGATGAGATGCTATTTCTGTTTTTCAGAATATCTCAATTAACAGTGTTGGCCAATGTTTTTCCACTTGCCTCCTACATCCAGTGAAACACAACTGTCCTTCAGCCGTCCCCAACAACCTCCTTGAGACTTTTCCCAACCATGTAGTTTTAAAGCTAATTTCATGTTTTAGAAGTTTTTTTTTTTCCTAGCAGCAGACCATTTTTGAAATCAAATTTTGTTTTAGATACACATTGTTAAATAACAAACCACCCCATGTAGCTCAATCACTTGAAACAATAGCAATGACTTATTTATCCATGATGTGATTCACTTAAGGTTCAATGTTTAAGTGGTATTTGTCAGGTGACTCAACTAAGGCTGAAATTTTCATATCCATTCAGCTGTCAGAGTGCTCCTGGCTGTCATTAGGGGGCTCATCTCTTTTGTGCTGGAAGAAGGGGTACCAAAGACCCCATTCTGGGCAAGGGACAGCAGCCCCAGAAAAAGAGGAAAAGTAAAAAGTAAGCCGAGTGAATCAGAACAAAGAAAAGTCAGCTAGTTGACATTTAAGCTAGACATTTCTAACAAGCTTCCTGCCTTTTCTGAAATTAAAACCTGTTGAGGATACAGCTTACAAACACCCCTGCTGGGTCTGTGAGCACTCTGAGGAAAAACGGTCATAGAAGAAGCTATGGCAAATATCTAGACAAGTGTATTAACTAGGTAGTTTCCTGCCTAGTAAACAGGTAAAGCAGATACCCATGGTGGAGTTTTGCATTTGCCTGG
>CAUYTI010137470.1:0-11259 GCA_963575145.1 Galago senegalensis | reverse complement strand
TGTGCCCTCTACCCATTTCAAGTGCTGCTATGCTAGAGCAAACACGTGGTCAAGTTTGTGACAAGGCCTGATATGATAGAGGCCACCAACTACTTACACCACTCAAGACCTCTTCTTCTTAGCAAAGTATCTCAAGAATGGAAGGAAAAGTATCCAATGTACTCAGTCCATTGAGTACTATGGAACTAATTTATAGCTTTCATAGGAAAGCTATAACCCAATTATAGCCCAAGAATACAGGGGAAGGGGAGAGGGATGGAAAGGGAGGATGGAGGATGGGTGGAGGGAGGGTGATTGGTGGGATCACATCTATAGTTTATCTTTTAAGGGTATATGTGAATCTTTCTAAATGAAGAATATAAATGTCTTAACACAATAACTAAGAAAATGACATGAAGGCTATGTTAACCAGTTTGATAAGAGTATTTCAATTTGTATATAAAAATAGCACACTAGCACACTGTACCCCATGACAGTATCAATGTACACAGCTATGATCTAATAAAATAAAAATAAAATAAAATAAATCTTTTTTTCATCTTTAATCAATTTTTTTTAAGTGATGAAGGGTGCAGGTCCAGTTTCAGTCTTTTGTGAGTGGTTATCCAGTTCTCCTAACACCACTTATTGAATAGGAATTCTTTTCCCTAAAGTATGTTCTTGTTTGGTTTATCAAAGATAAGGGTGCTGTAAGATGTTAGTTTCATCTCATGATTTTCTATTTGGTTCCAAATGTCAATGTCTCTATTTTTGTGGCAATATCACTATGGCCTTGTACTATAGCCTAAAGTTTGGTAGGGTGATACCTACAGCTTTGTTTTTATTACTAAGATTTGCTTTAGCTATCTGGGTTTTTTTCTGGTTCCATAAAAAATAAATAATAATAATAATAATTTTTTTTGCAAATTTTGACAATTAAAAAAAAGAAAAGATCTCTTGTGACCTATAGTAAGTCCAGTATATCACAGGGGAAGTGATCAGCTTCAAACTCTTATCAGAAACTTAATATTAGAATGGCAATTGAATAAGTTAGAATATCCAGGGCTGAGTCCCTAGGGCTTAAAAGCGATATTCATCATCTGCCTCTTTTACTATATATAACATTCCAGATCACTCACAGTCTCAGCAATATTTCACTGGTCTTTGTTACTTGATGGATGATCTGACTCAGGTTTTTATCCTTCAGAAAAAGAGGTTTTAGTTTCTGTACTTGTCAGGTAATTGTTGGTTCACTGGTACAGCGTTATCACAGGTTCTTGATCATCAAGAATTTCCCAATGAATTTAGTAGATTCCAGACACATACTCTGACCTATCATGTTGTTAAAACTTCTAGCAATATCCAAAACCACATTGACTTTGTTTCCTGGCTTGGAACCAGCAGTATAATAATACCAAAATGATTAGGAGAAAGTCATAGCATCGTAATTCTGTAGGTTAATTCTGTAACTCCAAACATAGTCTGACTTGGTCCTCTGCTTAGAGTCTAAGGCTGAAATAAAATCGTTGGCCAGATTGAAATTTTGTCTGAAAACCCTAGCGAAGAATATGTCTCCAATCTCATTCAAATTGCTGTCAGAAGCCAATTACTTGTGGATGTAGGACGGAAGTCCTCACTCCATGATGGCTCTCAGCCTGGGCGGCTCTTAGCTCAGAGAGTTCACCTGCATTCCTTTCCATGTGGTATGATATGCTCCATCTTCAATGCCAACTGCTAGGCAGCTCCCTCTTACTGAATTTCTCTTACATTATGAATATCTCTGTCCAGAAAGAACCCTGCTCCTTTTAAAGTCTCATCTATTAATATTAGGTTCACTATAAATATTTTCATTATCTTAATATAAACTGATTTAGAACCTTAGTTATTCCAGCAAAATACCTTTTCACATGTACTATAATATAATCATAGGAGTGAAACCCTTCCTGTTCACATTTTCAACCCATACTCAAAGGGAAGAGGTTATGCAAGATTGAAGGCCACTGAATGTATTTGTGATTACATGTTCTACCTACCACAATCTCCTCCTGTAGTTGCCAAAAACTACTCTCAAATCTGTAGATGCTCACTGAGTTGTTTTTGGAACAATCCAACTTGATAGCTTCGTAGTAGGGCATGAAAAAGACAACAGTCTGGCTTTATCTTTAAAGACTATAGCTCAGCATACCACAGCAAACAGTTACTTAATAACTCCACTGATACTGAAAGCCCCTAAAAATTCTGTGATGTTTGTCTCTCTCACTTGAGCATATATACATTTCCCTAACATTTCCAGAGCACTTACCATTCTGTTCACTAGGTTTAGTGCTAGCATGATATAGTAGAATGTTATATGAAATGTCAATATTAACATCTCTGTAGACTATCTGTGAGAGCAGGAGCAAGAGCATAGATCTGTGGCAAGATTAATGTGGACTATTGTGCATCTCACATGAAAAAGAGACACTTTTGAACACTTCTCTCAAAACAAGCTGAGAACACGTTTGCCTAGCTGCATACCAAATTTCCTGCCCCTCTTGGGTAGCCATGCTGCTTCCCTTGATTCAGGGACACATTACATATATACAAAATAAGCATAAAAAAAGAGCTTATTTGTCCTTCTACCTCACCACAAGTCATCTGCTCTTTGGACTGTCAAGTCTATGTGCAATGGTTGTTCATTTTCCCTAAGAAGTAAGGCACATAGTTGATCTGTCACATTAGTACTGTTTTTCCACAGAGACTCAGAAATTGTTCCTTCCTGGTCTAAAATTCTATTTATCTGCTCAAATTGAAGAAAAAAAGGGAAGATGCTCACTATGGCTTCCCATTTCTACACTCCCTTCTTCTTATAGTTGAAAGTTTTGGTGATTTTGTAGATACATCTTTCCTATCAGCATTCAATCTTGCAATAAACTGTGATTTGACCCATCCATCACTATAAAAACATCAACAGGTGTATCAGGGAACAAGTTGAACTGTGTCAGCTTTATTAGGCCCTTGCTGAAAGAACAGCGATCTCATTGAGTGACCCCAAATCCAGGTTTCAGGGCTCTGATGTCCACTTGATTTAGGAATGTCAAGAGTTTATTTCCCTTTCAGCAGATCAACTAAAGAGGGAGGCACTGTTGGCCTCCAGGTGGTCATTCTACAATCTGAGAATGTTCAGAGATGTCTGACGGCAAGATGGCAATGGAAGTGGTGGAAGGCTATTAAGTAATTCTGAGACACCATAGGCGATCCCCCTTCAGTGTTTGTGTTGGGGAACTCAGGAGCTGTGTCTATGGGGTTAGGATGAATACCCCTGTCCTAGGAAGTGTATCATATCTATCCTCACACAAGACTTACTTATACAATATCTTCCTACTAATGTTTTCTCTCCTCTTTTGCCTTCCAGAAATTTCTTCCCCTATAATTGTTTTAGCTTTCCTGTCATTATCCCAGTTAGTCCAGTCCTGACAATTTTCCCCTTATCCATTCTTTCATATCCTGTCTGGTTCTTATATCATCCACAGAGCTTTGGTGAAGCTTCTGGCAAACGTCCCAGGATCTTGGCTTAGTGCCAATCAACATTAATCTCTCAGACATCCCTGTAATTCAGGAGGAGAATTTTCTAATGCTGAAGGCTGTCCCCAAATGGAATTAGAGTCTAAGAAAGTCTTTTTTTGCTCCCTGAGCTCAGTAGCTCTCTTGTCCCCTTCTGGTGCATCGGTATAGGTCTTTCATTAGAGTCAGGCACCTGTGTACACATGCTAGCATTCCCAAGTTGAAGTCAACATTTAAGCTTTAGCAATTTCTCTAGCCTCTGGTTTTGGGGGGATTAACGGCATCTCAGATATTATCACATACATGAGATTTTCACAAAAGATCCTTGGTGGTTTCTATTATATTAGAACAATTAAGCTCCTCACTGTAGATTGGTGGATTCTTTCTTTTTTTCCCTTTATCCCTAGCCTTTTCCCTCTCCTTGAAAGGGAGTCACTGGACTGAATTTGGACAAGCTTATCTCCTTATCTCCCTTTAAAGCAGAAACGGAACCTGGTTACTGATTACTAGCAGTTTTGTTTCAGTCTCTCTCATTTCACAAGACAAGAATCCCTGGGGAAATTTCCTTTTCCTGGGTGCTTCACCAATTCAAAGTAGATGACAGCTTGTAGACAAACAACCCAGTAACTGGACAACTGGCCATCCCTATGGCCTGGCATCTTGATTCCCAGGGATTCCTAGGAGCACCCAGAAATCTTAGACAGGAATATGATCATTAACACCTGCCTGTCCTTGCAACCAAGGCATGACCCCCATGTTCTAGGTGGTCCAGCTAACTATGACCTATGGCCTATGGCCTTCCAGGTGACCTAATTTAAAACCAAAAAGATATGTGTCTTAGCTTCAAGGTAGTCTAAATGAACTCTTCTGTTGTACCCAGAAGACAAGTTGCTGGTACATGGAGACTACGTAATTTGTAAGAATGCCGTTATTATAAATATTAACATGATTACTAAGATCAATTTGTAAATTCCCAGGCTGCACAGTTATTTTTATAGTCTCACACTACCATATAGAGCAAGAATTACCTACGTAATCCAACATAATAATCATTTGCATTTCTGCATACTAGCAATAAATAACAGGAAGTCAAAATTAAAAAACAAACAACTATACACTATAACATCAAAAACATCAAGTACCTAGAAATTACTTTAATGTCATTTTAGAAATCTGTGTCCTGAAAATCATCATGTTACCAAAGAAGACTAAAGGAGAATTAAATAAATGGAAAGAGATATAATACTTATGGAATAGAACATTTTTATGATGTCAGATCTCCACAAATCCATATATCAGTTTAACCTATTAATTTAACCAACATTACAATGATTTTTATCAAGGTACATGGAGTTTCCTAAGTATATATGTGAACCCAGAGGACCTAGACTGCCAAATTTGCATGAAAGAGTATTTTAGGTAATTTAGAAGCAATTTAATATTTTCCCAGCTTGATTGTAAACTTTGTTAGCCAGGACCAGAGTAATCATGAATCTATGCTAATTTGACCTTATTATTAAGGACATTTCTCTTGGAGTTATTACTTGCTATTCCATGTGTTGAGAAGGTATTTCTTCTCTAAATAAGGAACCTTAAAAGCATACCAGGCCCTCTGGGATTTCTGCAGATTTTCCTGCCTTTCTCTTTTTGTGCTTCTTGTCCTATCCTCAGGTAGTTTTCTGGCATACGGCATTGAGAAGTAGTCTTACATTAATTTATATTCGTATAGTTGAGTAAATTCTAAATGACTCACATCCTGGTCCAGAGAATTATAAAAGAAATATATTTTCAAAATTACGTCCCATTTTTGCAGTAATGTAATTATGAGCCATTTGTTTTCCTCCTTTCCAAAAACAATTTTACTAATATTTTTTAGTTCCAATTCTAAACTCAATGTCAATAATGGCACACTCATCTCACACTTCGTTAATCACACAACCAGACATTTATGATTTTCCCCAGACTGTTAACACACCTCTTACATTCCTAGAACACTACTGAATATTAGAATTTTAGATAGTGCACTTGAGAGTTTACAAATACTATTTTATTATTCTCTTATTTACTATTTAAGAATGTATAATTGACTAAGTTTATTTGCTAACTTGATGTTTTCTCTTTTATAATCATGAAATAAAGTACCTTGAATAGTCTAGTGTGCACACGTTTATCATTAGTATACATTTATCTTTACCCTAGGTCTCATGTATTATTGTCTTTATCCACTGAGACTGTGATAACAAAACACATTAAATTGGATGGGTTATAAAACAACAACATTATATTTCTTACAGGTCTAGAGGCCAGGAAGTCCAAGATTAAGTTGCAGAAACATTGCTGTCTGTTTTATCTCAACTTTGAGAAATAATAGGGCTTGATACAAGCCCAACTTACAGAAAATAATCAAAAAAAAGTAAAAAAAATTTATTCAGTTTTTTTTTCATTCTAGTTTTAGAGAAGATACATTTCACCCTGCCTTTCCCACTAAATGCATCTATAAAGCCAAGGCACGATTACAGCAAACTTCTTTGGGAACTCTAAAAATTAAAACCTAATTCAGATTTTCACCAATTAATTCAGCAAATGAAAAGGACTGAGATGAAGAAATGATTCAAATAAATAAAAATGCTGTAATGAATAGACTTATGAAGCTATATGCAGTAAAACTAGTATTAGGAAAATAAAAGTTACAATAAAACAAGATAATGATTTTTTTACTCTTTGATTTGATCATAGCTTTAAAGATTCATAATATAAAGTATTGCCAACAAGGTAGAGACTTAAGAATGAAATTTTACTGTTGATATAGCAATAAAACATATATACACATATATATGGGGGAGAAAGAGAGACAGAAAGAAAGAAAAGCCAAAAGAAAGTCAGAGAAACATATATTTCAAGTATTCATTTTGGTTACCTCTGAGGCCATGGAGAAAACCATGAGTGATCCCAGAGATGATGCGTTCCCCTTGTTGAGGTTCTCCATGAACTCCTAACTTTATTATTTGTAATCTTGAACTTCCTAAGTGGGATAAGGAAACTGCCTGGAAATCACTATAACTTCATTGTGCTATTGTTATGCACACTTTGTCATTATTTGTTGCTAAATTAAGTTGAGATTAAATGAGATCATCAATATTGCCCCAAGACTACTAGTGACAGGAGAAAAGAATAGATAACTGTAACTAAAGTATTTAAAATAATCAAAACAATACATAATCAAAAACTTGGTGACAGAAAGAAAATTACATACAGAAGAATCTTTATTTATGACAGTTTTGAACTTCCTTTGAGCCCTATGTCAAAAATAAATTGCAATGAACAAATTAAGCATACATGGATGGCTTTACTCAAGACTATTGCATTAAGGGTGCAATCTATGGCAATCAACAAGAGGTAAAATTCAACTCCACTGCAGCAAAGGCAGAGGAAATGTTCCACACTGGTTCAGCTCCTGGAAAATTACTAGAGGATGCTAAGTGGAATGCTGGTGATTACATCATCTCTGTTACTTGGCTCACAGTGCAGTGAGGCTTCTATCCTCCCACAGAGACTGGGACGTAGAATGTTGCTCTTTATTAATGATCATATTTCAAAGGGATGTTGGTGTAGGCCCTTGAGAAAGACATTCTTGGGTTTTTCAGCTAGTAAGTTCATAGGAGAAGGTTTATATTTCAAAATAGGAGAGAAAATATTTACAATACAGTAGTTAGTTTTCTCATGCAAATTCTCTAAGTAAAGGGAGGTCAGGTGTGCAAAGTAAGGATGGAGGCTGTCTAAACTTGAATCAAAGTGAGAAAAACATTAAGACTGTCTTGGTTACCTGTGATCCTAGAAAAAAAGAAAGCACTAAGTAATAAGTAGTATTACAGATGGGAAAATCTGTGTTCCTGAAATGGCTTACGGCCAAGAACCACCCTTTCCTCTGTGACTTAAATAAGATTCATGGATGTTTCCTTTTACCTGTAACACCACCAGACACAGACTCTACACATTGCCCTTCTTTGCCTTGAATATGGTTAGATGCAATGCTTGCCCTTATTAAACAATCAGAAAAAAATACATTTTAATCATACTTCGATTAAACATATTCTTTTCTCCTAAGTCCCTGAACTTTGGCCTATTCTCAGCCTGAGCTAAGAATTTATTTCAATAGATATATATATATTTCAATAGATATATATAGATATATATATATATATTTATTTCAATAGATATATCTATATTTCAATAGATATATTTATTTCAATAGATGATTAAAGACAATGGGCAATGAGTGTATAAATAAAATTGTGAATAAGAATGGAGAGATAATATTACATGCACTGCCTGTATTTTACTGATTCTAAGTTGGCTTTTTTAGTTCATCTCATATTGACTGTTTCTCTTGGTCAAAGACTCTCCTGCAGAAAAAAATGTGTATTTTTCCTGATCAATTAGCCAAAGAAACCCAGAGGCTAATACTGACACAAGACAATTCATCTTTGAATTCATTTACCTCCGTTCTGGGAACACCCTGCTATTCCTTCATCAAACTTTATTGTTACTTACAATAATCAAGTCTCCTGTCTTATACCTTCCTTTCTTCTCTGTTTCTTGCAACAGGTATTCTAGTAATAGATTGTCAATAGCAAAGTGATTTGATATAAGCTTTTGTAAAAAGGCAATGATTTTAGAGATGGAAAATGATAGTAAATCACACATACTCTCCTTCTGCGAACAGAAGGGGAGATAAAGTATTCCCATGTTTCTTTACTGTAAATCCCAAAGTAAGATTATCTTCAAGAGACAGGATATAATCATGAGTCCAGCTGACACAATGAAAGTGATTCTGCTTCTTAGGCAAAATGAAAAACAATATCCTTTTGCCAGAATCCCCATAGGCCAGCAGTAAACATAGATTTCTTTTCCCAGTGGGTCTCAAGAAAGGGAAAGAAAAATTCAAAGGTCCCTCGAAGTGTAAGTTACACTGAGTAATTTTACTGGTACTGGGTAGCTACTGAAACTCATGTAAATACTTCTATACTATTTCCTCAATTTCTATCTAGTAAAACAAATTCAACAAAAGATTTTGAAAAAAACTAAAGCAAAGCCAGACAAAGGGGGACAGTAAAATGGAGCCTTCAGTGAAATCTTAAGGATAAAGGACAGAAACGAAAAAGCATTTCTAAGAAAGTCAAAAAACAGAAAGAGTTACTAGTAAAATAAATGAAAACTGTGAGAGAAAGTATTTTTAAATGGCCAAGGGGGAAAAGGATGAGAAAAAACAAGAGAACAGTACAAAGTTAAGGATAAAAATATTTTCTAAATGCCATTTAATTGCATAACAAAGACAAGAAGATGATTCAAGAGGCTAAAATATTCTGAAGGCACAAGTATAACATAAAGATATTAGAATTCAACTTACATGAACAGTAAAATTGTATAAAACAATAACATCCAGGTGGCGCCTGTGGCTCAAAGAAGTAGGGCGCTGGCCCCATATGCTGGAGGTGGCGGGTTCAAACCTAGCCCCGGCCAAAAACAGCAAAAAAAAAAAAAAATCTATGGGAATAAATGAGATGTTCAGATAAAATATGTATGTGTTAGGAAAATATATAAAATATGAGTAAGAAGCATGCTTATTCTGATACGTTGAGAACAGCAAAAGTAAACATTCTGCAAGTGAAAACAGATTTTTTCTTGCATACCCATAGTTGCATAAGCTGTTCAACTTATATCAGTAGCCTTGATTTCTTACTTAAGCCATTTTTATACTTACGTATAAATAAGAAAGACAAAGAAAGTTTTAAAAGTTTACATCTTTGATAGCATTGCTTTCAAAATACAGCAAGCCAAGGACAGATAATTATAGACAGAGGTGACTGAGTGCTCTTACATTCAAAATATTAAGAAGGTGTTGTAGACAGAACAAAACTTTAATATTTTAATGTCATTCCTTGCAAGATATTTCCCACCTATCTAAAATATATTGTAAAATCAGGGCCACTAAAACTTTGATTTTTCACTTAAAAAGAAAACTGGGGAGTAACTGCCCCGTCCTCACTGTTTTTTTTTTCTCTCTAACTAAAATGGAAAACTCTGGATGGGGCAAGAAGCAGACTCAAAAATAAAATTTTAAAAATTAAATTTAAGCATGCTAAAGATGAAATTAAGACATCCTACTTCTCTACATCTCTAATAATAAGAGGAGTGAAAATCCAATGCACAATGCAATATCTCCTAACTCCAGTGTCTTATCAAAAATTCCCAAAGCAATAGATCTGGGTGTAGATGTGGAGAGAAAGGAACAGTCTTTACAGTTGGTGGGACTGCAAACTAGTATAACCTATGTGGAAAGTCTCATGGAGGTTTCTCAAAGTAGTCCTACCTTTTGATCCAGCAATCCTACCATCAGGCATTTACCCATATGGGAAAAAAAAAAATGTTGCATCAAGAAGACACTTGCACTCCAGTGTTTATAGCAGCACAATTCACAGCTGCAAAAAGTAGAAATGACCCAAGTGCCCATCAGTAAGGGAATGGATTAATAAAATGTGGCATATGTGTACTATGGAGTATACTCGGCTATTAAAAAATACGTTGACTTAGTATCTTTTGTGACAACCTGGATGGACCTGGAGGCCATTCTTTTAAGGGATATGTTGCAAGAATGGAAAAATAAACACCACATGCATTCAAGACTAAATTGGAACTCATTGATCATCACTCATGTGCACATATGGAAGTAAAATTCAATGGCAATTTAGTGGAGGGAGTGGGTAAACTCACACCTAATGGGTACAATGGACATATGATGAGTGAAGGGCACACTTAAAACATCGACTTCAAATGTACAAATGCAAATTAGGTAACCAAGATTTACGTCCCCCTGGAATACTGTGAAATAAAAAATAAATTAAAATAAATAAAATAAAGACAGAGAAAAGAAAAGACATCCCAGTAGAGATGTTTACTATGCACTATAATACACAGATCTAGATTTCAGAGGACTCATAGTCTTCATCAAATCAATATCACTTATAGGCTGAAAAGACCATTGTGGCAGGCTCCTGTAGTGCCAACTACTCGGGAGGCTGAGGCAAGAGAATCACCTAAGGTCAAGAGCTGGAGGTTTCTGTAAGCTGTGACACCATAGCACTCTACTGAGGGTGACAATGTGAGACAAAAAAAAGAAAGAGAAAAGGGATCTGAGGATCCCTGAAGACTATGTTATTTGTAGGTCTAAAAGAGATGTAAGTGTGGGAGCAAAATAGGAAGAGGTATGACTTGTCACACAGGGTGTTGAGGAATTGTTAGAGAATGCTTTGGATTCTAGACGAATATGATCATTATACATTCTCTCATATACTAATGTTATATCTGCCTTCTATGCTTAGGTTTTCTTATCCTTAATGGTCTTTTGCTTTTCATATGGCATTAATATCATATCACACTTATCAATTTAAATTGTGATAATAATTTTCAATTATTTTTATGTCAGATAACCTTATTCTCTTTTTGATCCTAACCAGTCTTTGAAGTCATGGCCTAAAGGAAAATAAATAAACCAGAGCTCTTTTTCTTGTTTTTTTTTTTTTTTTTTTTTTTTGGTTATAGCTTTCATTGTTGGGCAGGACCGGGCTGGATTTGAACCTGCCAGCTCAGGTGTATGTGGTGGTGTCTTAGCCACTTGAGCTACAGGCACCAAGCTGGCCTATTTCTTCCTAAATATTATTTATTTATTTATTTATTTTT
>CAUYTI010137469.1:0-16243 GCA_963575145.1 Galago senegalensis | reverse complement strand
GAGTAAAAACATGAGGGAGCCTGGCTGTCTGTCCTTGCTAGCCCAAAGTTAAGTTATACATTATAATGCTAATGAATGGAGGAAGACAGAGAATAGAACCCAATGCTCCAAGACTGGTCTGTCCATCCCCCAGCTCACCTCGGTTGTCTCTCCATACCCCCTAGGGCGAGACACTCTACATTCTTGCTTTTCTATAGGCAATCGCAGAAGCTCAAGCCGCAAGGTAATATTTCACAGAGACAATCTCCTGAAGGAGCACATTGAGGCGACTGCCATGTCTTGAGCAAAGGGATCTTATCTCCTACACTAATTAATTCCCATGAAAAAAGCCAGAAATCCCATATATCATTGGGCTAGAGACATGAATAGAACTTTCTCTAAAGAAGACAGATAAATAGGTAGCAAATATATGAATATATGCTCCTCTACCCTAATTATTAGAGAAATGCAAATCAAAACTGCCCTGAGATATCATGCAACCCCAGCAAGAATGGCCGACATCACAAAATCTCAAAATTGCACATCCTGGTTGGATGTGGAGAGAAAGGAACAGTTTTACACTGCTGGTGTGCCTGCAAAATAATACAACCTTTCTGAAAGGAAATATGGAGAACCCTGAGAGAACTCAAGCTAGACCTCTCATTTGATTCTGCAATCCTGTTACTGGACATCTACCCAGAAGGAATAAAATCCTTCTATGATAATGACACTTGCAATAGACTGTTTATCGAAGCTCAATTTACAATCGCCAATATGTGGAAACAGCCTAAATCCCCACCAACCCAGGAATGGGTCAAGAACATGTGGCATATGTATACCATGGAATACTATTCAGCCACTAAAAAAGATGGAGAGGGTAGCACTTGTAGCTGAGTGAGTAGGGCACTGGCCCCATATACTGAGGGTGGCGGGTTCAAACCTGGCCCCTGCAAACTGCAACACAGAATAGCTGGGTGTTGTGGCGGGTGCCTGTAGTCCCAGCTCCTCGGGGGGCTGAGGTAAGAGAATCACCTAAGCCCAAGAGCTGGAATTTTCTGTGAGCTGTGATGCCATGACACTCTACCGAGGGTGGCAAAGTGAGACTCTGTGTCTACGAAAAAAAAAAAGATGGAGAACTGATATCCTTTGTATTAACCTGGATGGAAGTGGAACACTTTCTTTTTAGTAAAACATCACAAGAGTGGAGGAGCACGAACCCTATGTACTCAATCTTGATATGAGGACAATTAATTACATAGTACATGGTGGGGGGTGGGGGAAAAACGGGAGGGAAGGGGAGAGAGCAAAGAGAGAGAGGAGAGAGGGAGTTGGGAGAAAGGAAGAGCAGAGAGAGGGAAGAAGGGAGGAGGGTGGGAGAAGGGAAGAGCAGAGAGAGGGAAGACGGGAAGGGTGTGGGGTCTTGGGGTGTGACACACCTTTTGGGGGTAAGGCACTATTATAGGAGGGCCTTTACCTAACAAATCCAATCTGTTTATCCTGGTATCTTTTACACTTAATGAATCCCCAACAATAAACAAAAATGGATTGCATTTTTTAGAGTAGTTTCAGTTTGACATAAAAATTGAGGGGAAGCTACAGAATCCTCATATACTCCCCAGCCCTTCCCCCCATGTTTCTCTATTATTAACATCTTACATTAGTTTGAGATATTTATTACAATGATAAGCTAATTTCAACACATTATTATTAACTAAAGGCCATAGTTTACATTAGAATTCACACTTTGTATTGTATGTGTGCAGAGTTCTGATGAATGCATAATGACATGTTTTGGCCATCACAGTATGATATAGAACAGTTTCAGTGCTTGAAAAATTCCCTGTGTCCCATCTATTCATCTTTCCTCCCTCCTCTGGATCCCATGGTAACCCTCCTTAGTTTTTATTCTCTCCTTAGTTTTGCCTTTTCTAGAATGTCATATAGTTTGAATCATAGTATGTACCCTATTCAGATTGGCTTCTTTCACTTAGTAATACTGTGTATTTAAGGTTCCTCTACATCTTTTTATGTCTTGTAATACCATTTATCTATCATTGAAAGATATTCCATTGTTTAGATATACCACAGTTTGTGTATTCATTTTTCTATTGAAAGATAATCCTGACTATTTCCATGATTTGGCAATTATGTGTATAGCTGTTATAACGCTTTGTGTGTAAGTTTTAATGTGGACATCAATTTTAACCCATTTGGGTAAACAAAACTGAGTGTGATTTCTGGATCATTTGGTAGTACTGTGTTTAATTTAGTAAGAAACTGCCAAATTGGGCCGGGCACAGTGGCTCACGCTTGTAATCCTAGCACTCTGGGAGGCCTAAAGCAGGTGGAATGCTTGAGCTCACGAGTTCGAGACCGGCCTGAGCAAGGTTGAGACCTCCTCCATCTCTACTATAAATGAAAAACTAAGACAAGAGGACCACTTGAGCCCAAGAATTTGAGGTTGCTGTGAGCTATGATGTTACGGCACTCTACCCAGGGTGACAAAGTGAAACTTTGTCTCAAAAAAAAAAAATAGAAAAAGAAAGAAACAAGAAACTGCCAAATTGTCTTGAGAAGTGGCTGTCTCATTTTGCACTTCCACTAGCAGTGAATGGGAGTTCCTATTCCTAAACATCTTTGCCAGCATTTGATGACAGTATTTGGATAATGTATGTATGTATGTATGTATGTATGTATGTATGTATGTATTTATATATTTTTAAGAATTTATTTAATCTTGAGATATAGAGTCTCACTCTGTATCACTAGGTTGAGTGCCATGGTGTCATCATAGCTCACAGCAACCTCAAACTCTTGGGTTCAAGTGATCTTCTTGCCTTAGCCTCTTATTAGCTGAGACTATAGGCATATGTCAGTACACATGGTGGCTCCTGCCTGTAAGCACAGCACTTTGGGAAATCGAGGATCAATTGAGGCCAGGACTTTTGAGACTAACTTGAGAAACATGGTGAGACCTCATTTCTGCAAAAAATACATAGGTAAGTGGGGCATGGTGGCCCATGCCTATTTTTCTAGCTACTTGGTAGGCTGAGATGAGAAGATTGCTTGAGCCCAGGAGTTTGAGATTATTGTTGAGCTGTGTGAATTTCAGCCTGGGCAACATAGTATACAATTTAATGGTTTGTAGTACATTCCTGGAGTTGTGTAACCATCATTACAATCAATTTCAGAACATCTCATCATCCCCCAAATGGTATGGCTTTGCGTACCAATTAGCAGTTATTCCTCATTTGCTCTTATCCTTGCTAGCACTAGGCAACACTAATATAATTTCTGTTTCCATGGATTTTCTTGTTCTTGACATTTCATATAAATGGGATCATGAAACATGTTCTTCATGACTGGCTTATTTATTGAACATAATGTTTTCCAGCTTGATTCATATTTTAAAAACATCTGAATTTGAAGTGAGAACTTGCAAATGAGACCTTGATATATTAATTAGAGTTCTCCAGAGAAACAGAACCAATAGTATGCATATATGTATAGAAGGAAATTTACCTTAAAGGTTGGTTCCCATGATTCTGTAGGCTTGGTAAGTTCAAAATCTAATGGCAAAGGCCGAAAGGCTGAAGACTCAGGAAAAAGTTTTAGTTTGTGTTCAAAGGCAGTCTAGTGGGGAACCAGGAGCAGCTAACATTGCTGAGGAGGTCCAAAGGCAGTGTGCCAGAGAAATTCCTCTTGCTCAAGGGAAGTGAGCCATTAGGCCTTCAACTGATTTGCCATAGCCCACCCATATTAAGGAAGGCAGTCTACTTTATTCAAAGTCCACTGATATAAATTTAAATCTCACCTCCACATCCCCTTACAGAAACATCCAGTATAATATTTCACCAAATATTTGAGCACTGTGGTAAAGCCAAGGTGACACAGAAAATTAACCATCTTACATGACCATATTTATCTGGTGAACACATCAACAAACGTAACATCAAGAGTTCTCTTTATTTGGATTACAGTTCAAAATAAGCACCAGCAATTGTTGTATTTTGAATCTCTTCTCTGAGATAAAACATGGCTTTTTTTTTTTTTTAAAGCACCACACTTTGTTGCCCTGGGTAAAGTGCCATGGCATCATCGTAGTTGACAGCAACCTCAAACTCTTGGGCCCAAGTGATCCTCTTCCTTCATCCTCTCAAGTAGATGGGACTATAAGGCATCCTCCATAAGACCTGGCTAGTTTTTCTTTTCTTATCTTTCTTTCTTTTTTTTTTTTTAGAGATAAGAGTCTTATTTTGTTGCCGTTAGTAGAGTGTTATGGCATCACAGCTCACAGCAACCTCCAACTCCTGGGCTTAGGTGATTCTTTTGCCACAACCTCCTGAGTAGCTGGGACCACAGACTCCTACCACAATGCCCAGTTATTTTTTGTTGCAGTTTGGCCAGGGCTGGGTTTGAACCTGCTACCCTTGGTATGGGGGCTAGTGCCCTACTCACTGAGCCACAGGCGCAGCCTTAGTTTTTCAAAAACAGATCTTGCTCTTGCTTAGGCTGGTCTTGAACTCCTGACCTCAGGCAATCCACTGGCCTTGGCCTCCTGGAGTGCTAGGATTATTGGCATGAGCCACTGTACATGGCTTTTGAAATGACCTGGAAAGAAGAGTAGAGTATTGATCTTGTATGGCAAGCTCAAAGCTAAGCTGAGAAAGGAGTTCTTTTCTTTTTTGTTGACATAGGAAAATAACTTTATCTTGTTTTGGCACCTGTAGCTCAGCAGCTAGGGCACTGGCCGGGTACACCCACCCAGCCAGGTCTGCCAAACAACGACAACAGCAAAAAAAAAAAAAATAGCCGGGCATTGTGGTGGGTGCCTGTAGTCCCAGCTACTTGGGTGGCTAAGGCAAGAGAATCACTTAAGCCCAAGAGTTTGAAGTTGTTGTGAGCTGTGAAGCCACAGCACTCTACCAAGGGTGACATAGTGACACTCTGTGCCCCTCCCCCAAAATACTTTATCTTGAAAGCATCTTATGCTTTCTTCCTGCCTTGGATAGTCTACATCTGAATATGAACTGGAGTAGGAGAGATCAAGCCACATTTATCAGCCAGAAACTTAAATGATCAAATGTCAAGACCGTGGTCTGGTTTTATTTTATTAGTTTACATTACACTGTAGATGTTAATCTTACACATTGGACAAATGTAATGTTTTATGTATTTTGTATATGCCTTTGTCCTATGCAGTTTCCTTTTCTGGTTCCTGAATCTATTTTCTTGCAGATTCCAGATGTAGTTACCAGGTGTTCTAATATAGCTAGAAATATTTTTCTTTGTCTTTGGATTTCATAAGGAAGCTTCTGTAGTCACAGTTATGTAAAATGTAAAACCCTTTGGAGTGTAAAAATGAAAGAATTCTGAAAATCTTGAATAAATATAAGCTGACTAATATGTAGGGAAACTAGCTCACACACTGAGATTGTCCAGTGTGACAATCTGGACAGGAGGCTTAAGCCTCCTCCTGGGCTCAGCAGCTATGTGGACAAATATAGCGTCTGGCTGTCCATGTCAGCCCACTGAATATGTTCCTAAGATATGCATATCCATAATATTTGAGAGAGTGTTTTGAAGTAGAAAATATTAGAGATGGGGTCAGCTTTAATACCACAAAGATCCCTTAATGTATAGTGAATTTATTTTTGACAAAGTTGCCAAAAACCTACAATGGGGAAAGGATAGTCTCTTCAATAAATGGTGCAGGGAAAATAGGCATGCATATGCAGAAGAATGAAACTAGACCCTTATCTTTTACCCTGCACAAAAATCAAACCAAAACAGTTGAAAGACTTAGATCTTAAACCTGGAAGTATGAAACTACTAGAAGAAAAGGCTTAGTAATGCTGTAGGATATTGACCTGGTCAAAGACTTCTTGAGTAATACCCCATAAAAGTACAAGCAGCCAAAGCAAAATTGGACAAATGGACTACATCAAACTAGACAGCTTCTGTACAGAAAAGGAAACAATCAACAAAATGAAGAGACAACCAACAGAAAGTATTTGCAAACAAGGAATTAGTAACTAGAATATATAAAAAGCTTCAATAACTCAACAGGAAAAAGTAAAATAATCCAATTAAAAAATAGGCAAAAGATCTGAAGAAGCATTTTTTTCAATATAAGATATACAAATGACCAACAGGTATATGAAAAAAGGCTCAATGTTATTAGTCATCAGAGAAATGGAAATCAAAACTACAAAGAGGTATCATCTCATGCAGTCAAAAAGACAGACAATAATGAATGCTGGCTAGGATGTGGAGAAAGAGAAATCTTTGTACACTGTTGGTGGAAATATGTATTAGTACCACCACTATGGAGAACAGTATGAAGATTCCTCATCAGATTAAAAATAGAACTACTATATGGCTCAACAATCCCATTGCTAGGTATATACAAAAGAAGAGAATTCAGTATATTGAAAAGTTTACTGAAAGTATACAGTATCTCTACATTCCTATGTTTATTGCAGCACTATTCAGAATATCTGAGATTTGGAAGCAACCTAAGTGTCCACCAGTGAATGAATGGATAAAGAAACCATGGTACAGCCGGGTGCGGTGGCTCACGCCTGTAATCCTGACACCCTGGGAAGCCAATGTGGATGAATCACCTCAGCTCAGGAGTTCAAGATTGAGACCTCCTCTCTAAAAATAGCCAGGTGTTGTGGTGGGTGCCTGTAGTTCTAGCTACTTGGAAGGCTGAGGCAAGAGGATCACTTGAGCCTAGAGTTTGAGGTTGCTATAAGCTATGATACCATGCTACTCTACCAAGGGTAAAAAAAGAAAAGGAGATGTGGTACATCTACACAATACAATATTATATAGCCACAAAAAGAATGAAAACCTGCCATTTGCAACAGCATGGATGGAACTGAAGAACATAATGTTAAGTGAAATAAGTCAAGCACAGAAAGACAAATCCTGCATGTTTTCAATCATATATGGGAGCAAAATATTAAAAATAATGGATCTCATGGTGATTGAAAGTAGAATGAAGGTTACCAGAGGCTGGGAAGGGTAATGAGGAGAGTAGATAAAGTGGGGATGATTAATGGCTGCAAACAATATAGTTGAGTAGAATGAAAATACTTGAAAGCACAACAAAGTGACTATAATCAACAATAAATTAGTTATTTTAAAAATAATTAAAAGAGTGTAATTGGAATGTTCCTAACACAAAGAAAAGGTAACTACCTGAGGTGAAAAGTACCTTGATTTGGTTAATTCATATTGTATGCCTGTTTCAAAATATCACATATAACCCATAAATATATACAACTATTATGTACCCATAATAATTAAAAATAAAAAAAATTAAAAAAACATCACAGGTGGTAACAAACATGGGTAGAATTTGAACTGCAAGCTTAGTGTTCTTTCTGTCTTATTATGACTCCTCAAATATTGTTCAACAATGAATGCCTTGCCTAGAGACATTATTAATAGCCAAGATCATTGTAATTCGGTTTCACCAAAATAGATACACTGAGCTTTAGCCACAGGTGCCGAGCCATCCCAGTGTCTTCTTAAGAACTGGTGACCACTTCCACAAACTTGATGCACAGCCTCCTACAAAGTAATGATCACATGCAATCCCAGTAACAACCCTTTTTTGACCTTTTTTTTTAGAGACAGTCTCACTTTGTCACCCTCAGTAGAGTGCTATGACGTCACAGCTCACAGCAACCTCCAGCTCTTGGGCTTAGGCAATTCTTTTGCATCAGCCTCCCAAGTTGCTGGGACTACAGGTGCCTGCCACAATGCCTGGCTATTTTTTTGTCGCATTTTGGCCGGGGCCAGGTTCAAACCTGCCACCATCAGTATTGGGCCGGCACCCTACTCACCCTAAAGGCACTGCCCTGACATATTTTCTTGTCTTTTTTGGTAAACATATCATGTATTTTGTAGATAGTTAAGATTATTTTGGTAAATGATTCATAAATTTCTCTCTTATTCTTTTCACATATGTTTCACGATCACCTAATGGGCTTCTTGCTCTGGCCATTTTTGTGTAGTTGTTACCTTCTATCTACTTTCCATCTTCCACTCCCACATTTGCTAACTGCTTCCTTAAAAGCTAATTAGATGCTCTTCTGTCTGCTAGTTATGCCTTCTACCTTCACTAACCTCATTTTTCTTTGAAATCTGCTATATTGGCCTGGCGTGGTGGCTTATGCCTGTAATCCTAGCACTCTGGGAGTCTAAGGCGAGTGGATTGCCTCAGCTCAGGAGTTTGAGACCAGGTTGAGCAAGAGCAGGACCCTGTGTCTACTAAAAATTGAAAAACTAGCTGGGTGTTGTGGTGCAGGCCTGTAGTCCCAGCTCCTCAGGAGGCTGAGGCAAGAAGATTATTCAAGCCCGAGAGTTTGAGGTTACTGTGAGCTATGATGATGCCAGGCACTCTATCCAGGGTGACAGAGTGAGATTCTGCCTCAAAAAAAAAAGTATTATAAAACCAAATATTTTCAGTGACTTTTGCATGATAGAAGTCATCTGCTTCTTTATCTCATCCTCAAATACTGATTGAGATTAAATTTAGATATTTAAGCTGGAAGATACCATAGTCTTCTTCTATCATAGGGGAGGGGTAGTCCTGCCCTATCATTTTCAGATAACTCATATGCCTGGTATATAGTGGGTGCTCAGTGTATGTTCATATTCACCCTGCTCCCAGCCTCTTGTTCTCTCTAATGGCACATAGCTGGTAGCATTAGGACTCGTGTCCAACTCAATTGATTTCCAGGCCAAGATGTCCTTCTTGACAGGTTGCTCTGTTAATGCATTGTTTGGTTGTTGAACATAATTTTGGTTTTCAAAATCTGTGTCTCTTTTCTTTCTCACCAAAGTTCTTTGCAAAATTAGTGTTTCTCACACGTTACCCTGACTAATCAACTGACCAGGATATAGTGGTTCCTTCCTTTGGAACTTGTCAAAGGTTCAGCCAGAGAGAGCTTCTTAGCAGAGCTAGGAATAGAATTCATGGCTTCAAATGCCTTGATTTTGAATTCAGACTATGAGGGCCAGTTAATTTTTTGAGGAGAGTTCCTAATTTTCATATAAGGATATATATATTTGAATATGGAGATGTTGACATTTTGATTGATAGCAATGTTATTTCAGAGTTCACAGAATAATAACTTTTTTTTTTTTTTTTTTTTTTTAGAATCTGTCTCACTCTGTTGCTTAGGCTAGAGTGCTGAGGCATCAGCTAGCTCACAGCAACCTCAAACTCCTGGGCTCAAGTGATCCTCCTGCCTCAGCATCCTGAGTAGCTGGAACTATAGGCACCTGTCACAATACCTGACTAATTTTTTTTTTCTATTTTTCGTAAGAGACAGGGTCTTACTCTTGCTCAGGCTGGTATCCAACTCCTGAGGCCCAGCAAATCTTCTCATCTCAGCCTCCCAGAGTGGATTACAAGTATGAGCTACCATACCTGGCCAGAATCATAACATTTTTTAACTTTCAGAAACTTTTGACGTCCTCTGGTGCAGCCCCCTCTTACTGATGAGGGAAATGGGGCCCAGGGAGGGTCCAAGGTCACATAGCTGTAAATGGAAACTCAAGCAACTCAAGCCTCCTGATGTTTGTGCTAAAAGACAGTGGAGAAAAAATAAGTCACTGCAGATCAGGTTAGGTAGTAGCCAGATGAAGGAGTGTCTTTCTTCTGACATATTTTATCAAAAGCCATTTGCAAATGTGAAAGGGTACATAAAAATGTGTCTGATTCTTCCATCCTATTTCTGTGTGGTATATACACATGAGAGATTGTCACAAGATAGTTTAACAAATTGGGTTGTTTTTCCAGAAGAATTCTCTGGAGAGAATTTGGGATTACGTTGTCTTTCTTTTTATAATGAACACAATTTGAAGTATAATAGTTTGGAGGCTTTAGATTAGCCTTGTGAAAATAGTAACATTCAACTTTTAGACTTTTGGCTAAGATCAAGTGAGAAAATAAGCAATATTTCTAATATTTTAGAGAATGTAGCTGGAATTGGTGGAAAGAGCTCTATTCTGGGATTAAGCCCTGGTCTTACCAGTAACATTCCATACAACTAATAGGGACCGTCTTTTTCTCTCAGCCTGTTTCCCCTTTTGAAAATGAATAATTACATTGCTGCCTCTTATGGATTTTCCTTTGATAGTATCCTACTTTCTTTCTTTTTTCCTTTTTTTGAGACAGAGTCTCACTATGTCACCCTCAGTAGAGTGCTATGGCGTCACAGCTCACAGCAACCAATCACTCTTGGGCTTAAGCAATCCTCTTGCCTCAGCTTCCCAAATAGCTAGGACTATAGGCCCTCATGCCGGATATTTTTTTTGTTGCAATTGTCATTGTCGTTCAGCTGGCTCGGGCTGGGTTCCAACCCAGCCAGTCTCAGTGTTTGTGGCTGGCACCTAACCACTGTGCTACTGGTGGAAAGCCTTTCTGTTTTCTTTTTGAGACAGTCTCACTCTGTCATCCTAGGTAGAGTGCCTTGGTATCATCATAGCTCAGCAACCTCAAACTCTTGGGCTCAAGTGATCCTCTTGACCCAGCTTCCAAAGTAGCTGGGATTACAGGTGCCCAACTAGTTTTTCTATTTTTGGTAGAGACATGGTCTTGTTCTTTCTTAAGCTAGTGTGGAACTCCTGAGCTTAAAGGATCCTCTTGCCCTGACCTCCTTGAGTGCTAGGATTCCAGATGTGAGCCACTGTACCCCGCCAGTGTTTCATAGTTCTTAGTGTAAATTTGTAAATTTTGTGTTAATTTGTTAAATATCTTTCATTCTTTTTTTTTTTTTAGACAAAATCTTGCTGTGTTGCCTGGGCATATGAGTGCAGTGATGTTATCATAGCTCACTGTAGCCTCACAATACTGGGCTCAAGTGATCTTCCTGCCTTAGCCTCCTGAGTAGCTGTCTGGCTAATTTTTCTTTTCTTTTTCTTTTTTTTCCCCAAGGTATCAAAGACAGGTTTTATTTAGGAAGAATAAAGAGAAAGTTTATAGCACTTACAAGGAGAGTTAGATGTGAGTCCCTCTCATGGAGGAGAAAAGGTGGAAGAGACTCTTGCTAATTTTTCTAATTTTTATAGAGAGAAAGTCTCCTACCTTGTTTAAGATGGACTTGAACCTCTCTCTTTTTTTAGGGGGATAGGATGGAGTCTTTCTCTGTCACCCTGGGTAGAGTGCCATGGAGATTTAGCTCACAGCAACCTCAAACTCTTGGATTCAAGGGATCCTCCTGCTCTGACTACCACACCCAGCTAGTTTTTCTATTTTTAGTAGAGACAGGCTCACTCCACCTCATGATGGTTTCAAACTCATGAGCTCAAGCACCCGACCTGGCTTGGCCTCCCAGAGTGCTAGGATGACAGGTATGAGCCACTGTGCCGGGCCTGGGTTTGAACTCTTGACGTCAAGCAATGATCTGGCCTTGGCCTCTCATAGTGCTAGGGTTACAGGCTTGAGTCACTCTGCTTGTCCTGTTAAATTTATTTTTAAGTATTATTTTTTGGCTATTATAAACGTAACTGTTTCTTAATTTGATTTTTGGGTTGTTTGTTTCTAGTGTTTAAAAATATAATGTATAGTAAAAGAAAAAAATATAATTTGTATTTGTATATTGATCTTTATATCATGGGATCTTGCTAACCTTGGTCATTAGTTCTAATAGTTTTCTTTTAAAAAACAAGTTTCCATTGGCTTTTCTGTATAAAAGACCATGTTTTATTTTATTTCCTTTTTTTTTTTTGAGACAGAGTTTCACCTTGGCAGAGTACCATGGCATCACAGCTCACAGTAACCTTAAACTCTTGGGCTTAAGCAGTTCTCTTGTCTCAGCTTTGAAGTAGCTGGGACTACAGGGCCCACCACAATGCCCACATATTTTTTGGTTGTAGTGTCATTGTTGTTTGGCAGGCCAGGGCTGGGTTTGAACCCGCCAGCTCTGGTGTATGTGGCTGGAGCCCTAACTGCTGAGCCGAAAGACTGTTTTCTAAAAATATAGTTTTTGGTGTATATTTATTCACAGCATTCCCTAATAATTGTTTTATTTCTGTAAAATTATATTAATGTTCACCTTTCTATTCCTGAGTTTATTTTAGCCTTCTGGTTTTTTTTTCTTGGTCAGTCTAATTAAAAGATTGTTCATTTTGTCAACTTTGTCTAATAACTAACTTTTGATTTTGTTTTCTCTTTTTCTTCTCTATTTCATTAATTTTGTTGGTGATCATTATTATTTCCTCACCTTTGCTTGCTGTAGGTTCATATTTTTTCCCTTTTCACTGTTCAATGTCTTAAGAGGGAAGGTTAGGTTAATTATTTAACATCTTCTTTTTTAATGTATGCACTTATAATTAAAAATTTCACTTTAAGCACTGCTTTAGCTGCATGTCCTGAGTTTTGTGTCTTTATTTCAATTTAATCTCAAAGTATTTTCTAAGTTTCTTGGTATTTCTTGTTTTACCGATTTACTACTTAGTAGTATGTTGGTTATCTTTGACATATTTATAAATTTTTCAACCTTTCTGATGTTGATTTCTAATTTTATTCTAGGGGGTCATAAAATGTACTTCTTATGTTTCACTTCTTTCAAATTTATTTATCTTGCTTAATGAACTAGTATATAGTCTATTCTCAAGAATGTTGTATGTGCACACAAGAATTTTGCAGATGTTGGATGAAGTGTCTTATAGATATGTATGTTGAGTCTAGTTAACTTACAATGTTGTTCAAGTCTTACAGAGTCTCACTCTGTCACCCTGGGTTGAGTGCTATGGTGTCATCATAGCCCATAGCAACCTCAAACTCTTGGGCTCAAGAAATCCTCTTGTGGGGGGCTGGACAAAGTGGCTCATGCCTCAGAATTTCAAGACCAACCTGAGCTAGAGCAAGACCTCATCTCTAGCTTTTTTTTTTTTGAGGCAGAGTCTCACTATGTCACCCTCAGTAGTAGAGTGATGTAGCATCACAGCTCAGAGCACCTTCAAATTCTTGGGCCTAAGTGATTTTCTTGCCTCAGCCTCCGTAGCTGGGATTACAGGTGCCCACCACAACATCTGGCTATTTTTTTTTTTTGTTGCAGTTGTCATTGTTGTTTATTAGGTCCGGACTGGATTCTAACCTGCCAGCCCTGGTATATGTGGGCAGCGCTCTAACCACTGAGCTATGGGAGCTGAGCCAAGACCTCATCTCTAAAAATGACTGGGCACTGTTGCAGGCACCAGTGGTCCTAGCTATTTGGGAGGCTGAGACAAGAGGATCACTTGAGTCCAACAGTCTGAGGTTGCTGTGAGCTATGATCATGCCATGGCACTCTACTGAGGTCAACAAAGTGAGATGTTATCTCAAAGAAAACAAATAAAAGAAAGAAATCCTCTTGCGTCAGCCTCCCAAGTAGCTGAGACTACCAGGCTTGGAAAGTTTTTCTGTTTTCAGTAGAGATAGAGTCTCACTTTGTTCAGGCTGGTCTCAAACTCCTGAGCTCAAGCAATCCACTATCTTGGCCTTGGCCTCCCAGAGTGCTAGGATTACAGGCATGAACCACATCTCCCTGCATTCGTTTTCTAATTGTATTGGAATTCAAACATTGAAATTCAACATCAAAATCCAGTCACATCAAAATCTAACTATGTGGAAATCCATCTATATCAAAGTTTAGGTAGAGAAAAATCAGATTACTTCAAAATCCAACAAGAGAACTAGGAGAAAATAAGCATACATCGATAGAGCTTGTTATAGTGACCTTAAGGGGTGCTATTTCTGGGTCTCTTTATTTGTTTTTGTTGATTCACTTTACCATTTTTTTCCCATTTTCTTCCTTCCTAGCATGGCAGTTCTCAACCTGTGGGTCACAACCCTTTTGTAACAATGAAAATACATCCCGGCATTAGGAAGGTTGAGAACCACTGTCCTAACAGATTTGCTTTAACTCACTTTTTTGTAAGTTTATTGTAAAACATACTATATTTCCTTTTGCTATGAACCCCAAAATACAGTCATATACACAAAAAATGGTGTATATAGTATTCTCCCAGGCCAGTTTTTTCAAGTGTTTTCCCTGCACTCTCTTCTAGTATTTTTATAGTTTCATGTCTTAAGTTTAGATCTTTTATCCAGTGAGAAACAATTTCAGTTAATGGTGAAAGTTGGGGTTCCAGTTTCAGTCTTCTACAGGTATCCAACCAGTTCACCCAGCATGAGAAGCACCCCCTGGGCAATTGAAGGAACACCAAAAATACATTATTGTGATCTGATCAAACTAAAAAACTTTTGCACATCCAAGAGCACAGTAAGTAAAGCAAACAGACAACTTTCAGAATGGGAGAAAATTTTTGCAGGTTATGCTTCTGACAAAGATCTGATAACTAGAATCCACAGAGAACACAAACTAATCAATAAGAAAAGAATAAATAACCCCATTTGTATGTGGGCAAGAGACTTGAACAGAAACTTCTGTGATGAAGATAGGTGGATGCCCTACAAATACATGAAAAAATGCTCATCATCCTTAATAATCAGAGAAATGCAAATTAAAACTACTGTGAGATATCATCTAACTCCAGTAAGATTAGCCCATATCACAAAAATCCCAAAACTACAGATGTTGGCATGGATGGGGAGAGAAGGGAACACTTCTACACTGCTGGTGGGAATGCAAGCTAATACGACATTTTTGGAAAGAAGTTTGGAGAACACTTAAGGAACTAAAAGTAGATCTACCATTCCATCCTGCAGTTCCTCTACTAGGTATATACCCAGATGATCAAAAATCATTTCACAATGACATTTTCACCAGAATTTATTGCAGCCCAAATCATAATTGCCAAGACATGAAAACAGCCCAAGTGCCCATCGACCCATGAATGGATTAATAAATTTTAGTATATGCACACCATGGAATACTAAGCAGCCATAAAAAATGGAGACTTCACATCTTTTATGTTTATGTGGATGGAGCTGGAACATATTCTTCTTAGAAAAGTATTTCAAGAATGGAAAAAAGGTATCCAATGTACTCAATACTACTATGAAATCAATATATAACCACCTACACACTCATACGAATGGCAAAATATAACTATAGCCCAGAAAGTAGAAGGGAAGAGGAGAGAGATGGGAGGCGAGGGGGGATATGGGAGGAGGGAGGGTATTTGGGGGGGCCTCACCTAATGTGCATGATGCAAGGGTACATTTAAAAACTATTAAGAAATGAGTATAATTGTGATGGATGTGTTACTTAGTTCAGTGTAAGCATTTCACATTGCATATCAAAATAGTACACTGAACCCCATAAATGCATAAATGTACAAAGTTATGATTTAACAAAAAAAATTTAAAAATTGTGTATATTAAAATGCTAGGAACAGGCTTGGTACCTGTAGCTCAGTGGTTAAGGTGCTGGCCACATACACCAAGGCTGGCAGGTTTTTTTTTTTTTTTGCAGTTTTTGGCCCAGGCTAGGTTTGAACCCACCACCTCCAACATATGAGGCTGTTGCCCTACCCCTTTGTGCCACAGGTGTTGCCCAGGCTGGCAGGTTTGAACCTGGCCTGGGCCAGATAAACAACAATGACAGGTACAACAACAACAACAACAAAATAGCTGGGCGTTGTGGTGGGCGACTGTAGTCCCCGCTACTGGGGAGGCTGAGGCAAGACAATCGCTTAAGTCCAAGAGTTTGAGATTGCTGTGAGCTGTGACGCCATGACACTCTACCGACGGCAAGGTAGTGCGATACTGTCTCAAAAAAATATGCTAGGAACATTTTGTTGGACTCCCCTACAAAGTCAAGTCTTGTCATATACCCCGTGGACATAAAGTTCCTGTGCAATTTAAAATAGTTTAAAATAGTAAATCACAGACAAACTTTATGGACACCCTGTATAAGTAGTTAAAGCATGTTTACACTTCCTGCTGACTCTAAACTAGTTAATTATGTGACACAGGGGAAATCATTCTTCGTTACTAGACTTTAATATTTCCATTTTATTGTTACAACTTTTTACTGGGGTTTTGAACTGAAGGAGCTATGGAAATTTTGCACCAAAATATGACTCCTTGGTATAAAGAATATTTTTAATTGAAGGCCATTCAAAGTCAAGAAACACTGTGTCCCATCCAGCGGGACGGTTATTCGTGGGGTGAGAGGGACCAAGCCTGAAAAAGAATCGGCGAGAAAGAAAGGAAGGAGACCCTGCATATTCTTTTGTCAAGGTCTCGTTTAATGGAGGCAATAAGCCTAGTTTTAAGGTACTCAGAAAC
>CAUYTI010137467.1:0-15522 GCA_963575145.1 Galago senegalensis | reverse complement strand
TGTGGCGGGCGCCTGTAGTCCCAGCTACTTGGGAGGCTGAGGCAGGAGACTCGCTTGAGCCCAGGAGTTGGAGGTTGCTGTGAGCGTGATGCCATGGCACTCTACCCAGGGGGATACCTTGAGGCTCTGTCTCAAAAAAAAAAAAACAAAAAAAAAAACTCTTGGGCTTAAGTGATTCTTTTGCCTCAGCCTCCCAAGTAGCTGGGACTACAGGCGCCCATACAACACCTGGGTTGTAGTTGCCATTGTTGTTTGGCAAGCTCAGGCTGGGTTCGAACCCACCAGCTCTGGTATATGTGGCTGGTACCCTAGCTGCTGAGCTACAGGTGCTGTGCCTAATTTTTAAAATATTTTTGTAGAAACAGGATCTCACTATGTTGCCCAGGCTGGTCTCAAAGTCCTGGCCTCAGGTGATCCTCTTGCCTGAGCCAGCACAAAGTGCTAGGATTACAGGTGTGAACCACCACAGCTGGCCATATTTTTAATAACCCATATATTACATTGGTGATCAGAAAAATGAATCTACATCCTGCATTTGGCATTGGTACTGCCTTAGGTGTATATGCATGAAAGTCTTGTCCACACATGTAGAATATAAATTCCTCAAGTGCACATCAGTTTAATATCTATCTCTCTCTCTCTCTCGCTCGCTCTCTGATCCCCAGAGCCTAGTATACTAGGGTTCCTTAAATCTGCCCCACTGAACTACACCTAGATGGTAGGTTTCCAAGTTCAACCTTTTGGCCAGACAATGACTGGGTAAGCGGTAGGGAACAGGTGGGGGTGGGGTCAGATCAAGGCCCATTGCTGCAGAAATTCCCTATCACCCCTCTGCTTCTCCCAGGCCCTGTAGCCTATTCCCACAGTATCATCTGAATTTGCTAAGCAGTTGCTATTAGTAGAAAGGGAAGTTATTATTCAAAGGAGTACCACAAAAGCAAAGGCACAGCAATACCAAAACTTTCATAGAAAAGCAAAATAGCAAACATTAAAAATTTAAAGTCTGGTGTAATCAACACTCAGAAAATGTATGAGGTGAAAAATAGGAGGCAGGCCTGCTAAAATGGCCCTGGGCACATATGGCATGTGTCAGCCCTAAAGCTTCCTAGCCCTGACAGGAAGGGCTTGACAGAGATTGGGCAGAGAGTGACATTGTATCTCAAAAGAGTAAGAGAGATCTCCTCAGACTTGTCCCTTGCTCTAAACTCAAGGCAACAGCTTCCAGTTGTATAGCCTTTCAGGGGCTGAACTCTCCTTTGGAACCTCTCTGCAAAGTTGCCAAGTTTCTGGGCCAGCTCTTCATGACAGCCTAGGGAGCTTGGCCAGTTTCTCCAGCCTCTCCCTCTGCTTCCCCTCTCTGTGGCAGCAGCAGAACTTCCCCAGCCCTTCTCGCAGCCTAGACTGGCAGTAGGCAGCCCACATGGCTCCTGCCTTACTCTGCAAGCTTCTGCTCATTTTCCCTTAAAGACAGGAAAATGAGTGACAAATCTATTTTAGAAAAAGTAAGAAAAAAAGAAAAGTAAAGTAGCTGGGCATTGTAGCAGGTGCCTATAGTCCCAGCTACTTGGGAGGCTGAGGCAGAAGGATCACTTGAGCCCAAGAGTTAGAGATTGCTGTGAGCTATGATACCACACAACTCTAGCCTGGGGAACGAGTGAAACTCTGTCTCAAAAAAAAAAAAAAAAAAAAAAAAAGTAAGAAATGACTAACAAAATAATTCAAGAAGAGAGTTTAGGCTTGGCACCCGTAGCACAGTGGTTACGGAGCCAGCCACATACACAGAACTTGGCGGGTTCGAACCCATCCTAGGCCAGCTAAAACAACAATGACAACTGCAACAAAAAACATAGCTGGGCATTGTGGTGGGCGTCTATTGTCCCAGCTACTTGGGAGGTTGAGGCAAGAGAATTGCTTAAGCCCAAGAGTTGGAGGTTGTTGTGAGCTGTGAGGCCATGGCACTCTACCAAGGGTGACATAGTAAGATTCTTTCAAAAAAAGAAAAAAGAAAGAAGAGAGTTCAGATAGAGGTTAGAGGTGGGTAGTGACTGGTTAGGAGCTCAGAGGGAATTTTCAAAGGGTCTGGTAATGTTCTCTCTCCTGAGTTGGGTGGTAGGTATATGGGTATTCATTTATTATTCTTGTTTAAAAACAATATACTATATATTTTTTAATGTATGCTACGTTTTTTTCCTTGAGACAGAGTTTCACTATGTTGCCCTCAGTTGAGTGCCGTAGCATCACTGCTCACAGCAACCTCCAACTCTTGGGCTTAAGTGATTCTCTTGCCTCAGACTCCCAAGTAGCTGGGACTACAGGCATCCACCACAACACCTGGCTATATTTTTCTTGTTGTCGTTGTTTAGCAGGCCTGGGCTAGGTTTGAACCTGCCAGCTCCAGTGCCTGAGGAAGGCGCCGTAACCACTGAGTTACGGGCACTGAAGTCTATGTTACAGTTTTTTAAAGTTTAAACAAAAAAAATTGGGAAAGAGCAAGTCCCCTGGGACTACCAAGAAATGGGATGATTCTAATATAATTAGCTTGGCATTCAAAGCCTTCTATGACCTGGCCTGGCTTTATGTCTACAGTCATATTTGCCTTTACCCAAACCCTCCACCCTGCCAGGCAGGTCTATAAAATTATAAACTGTCCTGAGGATTAGATAAGAAGACTGCAGAAGGTAGCTCTGGGGATAATACCCAACTTGGCTGAAATTTTAGCTCCAACATTTACATCTCTATGTGACCTTAGGCAAGGTCACATTTTCAAATTACATTTATATTTTTCTAATTCTCAGTTTCCTTTTCTGTAAAATAGGGATATTTACCTCATTGGGTTAGTATGAAGATTAAACAAAACAAAGCATGGGATGTGTTTAGGATAGTGCCTGGTACACAGTAAATGCTCATTAAATGTTAGCTACTAATTACAATAGTGACAGCAACAACAATAATGATAGTATTTAAACATTTATTATGCCAGGACATAATGTAGCAGAGAAAAGACTCAAAGGCATCACACTGGGCACTTCTAAAGATAAGGAAATCTGAGGCTCAAGAATTAACAGACTGAATTAAATGACTTAGTCATACAAGTAGTGAATTGTCATCTACCTTGGCACTACGTTGGCACATTATTCTTTATGGCTCTTAAATAGATGATCATTGAATAAATGAATAAAAGCTGGCACATTCTCAGTGTCTCAAAGAAGTCTTGTACTTCCACCTCCTCATAAAAATCAGCTTTTTAATCATAACAATCTAACAGCTGGCCAGGCTTGCTGGCCCACGCCTGTAATCCTAGCACTCTGGAAGGCTGAAGCGGGTGGATAGCCTGAGCTCACAAGTTTGAGACCAGCATCCAGGCATCCTCAAACTGCAGCCTGCCTAAGACATTTATCCGGCCCACTGGGTGTTTCTGCCCGGGGCCCGCAGTCTGGGGCCCACAGTCTGGCCCTCCAATGGTCTGAGGGACAGTGAACTGGACCCCTGTTTAAAAAGTTTGAGGACCCCTGAGCCAGACCAAAACCTTGTCTCTAAAAATAGCCAGGCATTGTGGCAGGCGCCTATAGTCCCAGCTACTTGGGAGGCTGAGGCAAGAGAATCACTTAAGCCCAAGGGTTTGAGGTTGCTGTGAGCTATGACACCATGGCACTCTACTGAGGGGGACAATAGTGAGACTGTCTCACAACAACAACAAAAAGAAGTCTTCTCCTAAGAGGGATGTTGGAGATATTCAGGGGTGAGAAGGGGAGGCTGAAAGGAAAGGCCAGTGCTGGAGGGAAGGACTATTAGCACCATGGGCTCTTTCTTTCTCTCCTGAGGGTAAATGGCTGATTAATGAGGTAGTGTTAGTAAGCCTGAGGCTTCCAGAGGAGAAAAGCAGAGGACAAATCAAAACCCAGAGAGGATTCATTATAACATCCAAGAGGCCCAATCAGTTTTCCCTCAAGAAGGCCTTTCTACAAAACACCTAAGAACCTCTTTACCCAGTTTCACTGTCACAGAGGAGAAAAATAAAATGTCCCTATAGGCAACATAGCTAGGACAATGTTTACTCACTAACACAGAACTGCAAGGCAAAAAAAACTGAAATGAAGGAGAACAGTTTTACTGTAAAAGACCAGAAACTCCTAGAGACAACTTCCATAGTGTTGAAAGCCCCTGGATATAAGTTCCAGATTGGCCAATTACTAGCTAGGTGGCTTAGGGAAGTGACAGAGAAAAGTTACTGAGACCCAAACTAGGGTCTCTAGAAGAAGGGGATTGGGTTAAATCAGATCTAAATCTCCCCCAAATTCCTAAGATTATTTCTGCAGGATACCAATTGTTAACAATGACAACTAATCTTGCCATACAACTAGTCTCCTTAGAATCTGATCAAAACAAGGCCAGGAATGGCAACTTGGGCCTATAATCCCAGCACTTTGGGAGCCCAAGGTAGGAGGATCAGTTGAGGCCAGGAATTTGAGACCTGTCTGAGCAACAAAGTGAGATTCTGTCTCTACAAAAAAAATTATTTATTTTTTACAAAAATTTTAAAAATTAGCCATGCATATTAGTGCACCATAGTCCCAGATATGAAGGAGGGTGAGACAGGTGGATTGCTTGGAAGGATCTCTTGAGCCCAAGAATTTAAGGCTACAGGGAGCTCTGATCTTGCCACTGCATTCCAGCCTGGGTGACAGAGACACTATCTCTAAAAACAATTTACAGGCAAGCATTCTTTCTTTCTTTTGTATGTTACGCCCTTTTCTTGCTCTTTTTTTTTCTCCCCTGGCATCTTCCCTTTTCTCACTCCCTGCTCTCTTCTCTTTCTTCCTCATCTCTTCCCCCAACTCTCTTTCCCATCTCTAATATAAAATAAACTATGGGCTGGAGAAAGCTGCTCACGCCTATAATCCTAACACGCTGGGAGATGGATTGCTTGAACTTAGGAGTTCAAAAACAGCCTGAGCAAGAGGGAGACCCTCTATTAAAAATAGAAAAACTAGCTGGGCATGGTGGCACACACCTATAGTCCCAGCTACTGGGGAGGCTAAGAAAAGAGGATTGCTTGAGCCCAAAGAGTTTGAGGTTGCTGTGAACAGAGTGAGACTGTGTTCAAAACAAATAATCAAACAAATAAAAACCACTTTATATCCCCCCAAATAATTTTAAGAATAATTTTTTAAAAGAATCTGGTTAAAATATCACCAGTTAGGGTTTTGTTTCCAATAAAATAGCAAATTTCCTAGACACTGTTACTTTACTGGGTCCTGGTCCCAGTGAGGCACAGATGGATGCTTCATTAATCTTCTGATGAAAGGAGGAGGCCTTGGAAACTGGTAGTACCAACTTAACACAGCATATAATGAAAGGTGATTGGAACTATCCTTAAGGCATTACACGTAGCTTTTCACAAATAAAAGCCACACAGTGCAATTTATAACTACATCTACCTAAATAGCCTAAAGAAAAGTAGCTTTCTGTACCTGCCCCCACCCCAGCTTTATCTTCCCCCATCCTACACAGCACTGAGACCCATGTCTTTCTGCTTCCAAATCTATTTTTCTTTCTACCACACCAGAATGCCTTTAACCACTGATAAAAATGAACCAACACTAACATTAACACGGGTTGGGCCTCTAAATAGGAAGCTAGATTGATTCAAGAACCAAACTTGTTAACATGTTACTAGCAAGTGAAATAAGTGGGAATGGTGTCAGGCATGTACTTGATAAAACAAAACCCTAACATTTGGACAGACTTCAAAAACTGAAGGAAGGCTGTGTCTCGGATCTCAACCACACCTCCCTCCCAGAACCCTGATGGACAAGCATGTTTATTCCAGTTTTACAGATTAGGAACCTAAGATTCAGTAAGAAGAAAATACCAGCCTCCACGTCAATCACCACGGTGGCAGAGCAGAATTCAAAGTGAAGTCTTTGAAAGCTTGTGTTCCTTTCCAGCACACCTCAGCTATATCCTGTATCTTTCTCAAACTCCTGACCTTAAGACATCCTGCCACCCCAGCCTCCCCAAGTGCTAGGAATACATGGCCAACATCCCGTATCTTTCTAATCAGTATAGGCCTTTATGTACACAAAGCAGTTCTGCATTGATTATTCATACTGTTTCTGCCACAGCTTGTCAAAAGGGTATCCTCATTTTTAAAGATGCTAAATAACTTGATAATTATCCTAAACAACTGAAATTTCCCTCTTTTTAGGGCCAAGCTCTTTTTTATGATATGCAAAGTCTCCAAAATACATAAGATATTTTACTCTTTACTTAGAATTCATAAAATTTATCAGGGATATTCAACTATAAACATGAAATAAATATCTTCACATAATATGCTGGGAATTCAAAGATGAATAATTCTTTATTTGTTTAAGAGACAAGGCTAGGCAAGAGAATAGCTTAAGCCCAAGAGTTTGAGGTTGCTGTGACATCACGGCATTCTACTGAGTGACAGCTTGAGACTCTGTCTCGCAAAAAAAAAAGGCAGTGCCTGTGGTTCAGTGAGTAGGGCCCTGATCCCATATACCAAGGGTGGTGGGTTCAAACCCCACCCTGGCCAAACTGCAACAAAAAAATAGCTGGGCATTGTGGCGGGTGCCTGTAGTACCAGCTACTTGGGAAGCTGAGGCAAGAGAATCACCTAAGCCCAAGACCTGGAGGTTGCTGTGAACTGTGACACTACAGCATTCTACTGAGGGCAATAAAGTGAGACTCTGTCTTTAAAAAAAAAAAAAAAAGACAAGGCCTCATTCCATCACCTAGGGTGGAGTGCAGTGGCATAATCATAGCTCATTGTCATCTCAAACTCCTGGGCTCAAGTGATCTCCTGAGTAGCCAGGACTAAAGGTGTACACCACCATGCCCAACTAATTTTTCCATATTTTGCAGCAATAGAAAGCTTGCTACGTTGCCTAGTCCAATTACACAGTCTTTAAACTTGAGTTTATAATCCCATGGAGAAAGAAACAGATCTATAACCATAATAAGAGGCCAAGGAACGTGGGCTTGAGGCATGCTGAACAGAAGGTGAAATAACACAGGCAAGGCTAGTGGAGACCAACTGGGAGTGACTTTGTGAAGAGCAGTGAGGCAATGAAGTATCCTGGGCAGGAGAATAGCATGCTATGAGGGCTTGTGAAAAGATGATTCTGGCATAACAGTGTGGCCAGAGGCTAAGAATGGAGTTAGGTGGCAGTTGTAGAGGTAGAAAGAAAACTGCCCTGTAAAGCAGGGGCAGTAAGAACTAAAAAGAAAGGTAAATTTGAAAGGCACACACAGGTGAGGTCAATGCTCTTAGCATATAGGAATGTGGCAAAGGTGAGGAGTGAAAGAGACCACTAAAATTCTTGCTTTGGTGAAAAGACTTCACGATGGGAAAACAGCAGAAGGCACTAGTTTAAAAAGGAATTGTGAAGGACTGACTAAACTCCAGGTGCAATGATGGGCCAAATTTTACCAAGGAAGCATCATTTAAGCTGGATACTTAAAGGATGAGTAAGGTACCACCAAAAGAGAAGGGTTTTTTTGTTTTTTTGAGACAGAGCCTCAAGCTGTCCCCCTGGGTAGAGTGCTGTGGCATTACAGTTCACAGCAACCTCCAACTCCTGGGCTCAAGCGAGTCTCCTGCCTCAGCCTCCCAAGTAGCTGGGACTACAGGAGCCCGCCACAACGCCCGGCTATTTTTTGGTTGCAGCTGTCATTGTTGTTTGGCGGGTCCGGGCTGGGGATTCTAACCCGCCACCTTAGGTGTACATGACTGGCGCCTTAGCCGGTTGAGCTATAGGCGCCGAGCCCAAAAGAGAAGTTTAAAAAAAAATAAAACACACAAACTATACTAAGCAGAGAAAATAGCATGGGTGAACCGACCCAGGTTGGAACCAGAGCAGTTCAAAACTCCCATGCTAATAAGTAGTGGGATAGCTCCTGTGAATAGCCACTGCACTCCAGCCTAGGCAACAAAGCGAGACTCTGTCTCTTGAAAAAAAAATTAAAAATTTAAAAAACCATACTAGGCAGAGAAAATAGCATGTCTCTACAGCATGTAATATGTCTTTACAGAGCATATTACAGTTGAACAATGGCATGCAGTTTCAGAAAGGTGCAGCAGATGATAGGAAGGATAAGTGGTACTAAATTATGAAGCACTTGCCTCATGCTAAGAAATTCAGATTTTATCCTGTAGGTGATGTGAAGATAATTAATGTTTCTAAAGGGAAAAGGCAAAAGGAAAGAACATGATCAGGGCTGTTTCAGAAAACTAACTGTATGGGGTGGTACCTGTGGCTCAAGGAGTAGGGCGCTGGCCCCATATACCAGAGGTTGAGGGTTCAAACCCAGCCCCAGCCAAAAACTGCAAAAAAAAAAAAAAAAAAAAAAAAAAACCCAGAAAACTAGCTGTATGAAGAACAGACTGAAGATGGAAGAAATAAGACTGAAGATGGAAGAAATAAGAGGAAGGTGGTAGAGCATAGTGGCTAAAAGCATGAGGTCTGGCTTGGTATCCATAGCACAGTGGTTATGGCACCAGCCACATTCACCGAGGTTGGTGGGTTTGAACTCAGACTGGGCCAGCTAAACAATGACAACTGCAAAAAAAAAATAGCCGGGCATTATGCCAGGCACCTGTAGTCCCAGCTACTTGGGAGGCTGAGGCAAAAAAATTGCTTAAGTCCAAGAGCCTGAGGTTGCCGTGAGCTGTGATGTCACAGCACTCTACTGAGGTTGATAAAGTGAGACTCTGTCTCATAAAAATAAAAAAATAAATAAAAAATAAAAGCATGAGGTCTGGAGTTAAGACTCCTAATTCAAATTAGGGTTCTAGAGCTCACTAGCTATGCAACCTTGGGCAAGTTATTTAATCTCTCTGTGTCTTCAGTCTTCCCATCTATGAAATGGGAATAATAACAGCAATTTCCTTAATTATGAGGAATTAAGTAGATAGTGTGCATAAAGTGTTTAACACAATATCTGCTACTATTACAGACTGAAAGTTCTATCTGCATATAGTCTAGCATTAGACCATGCTCTTCCTTCTACATAAAGCTTTCTTTTCCCACTTCCTCATCTAGTTAACTCCAACTTATCCTTCATATCTTGGGATATGATACTTTTTCATGTAAACCCTCTGATCTCCTAGATCAGGGCAATTTCCTACTATGCTTTCCCATAGCACCATACTGCTTTCCTTCTTGGTACTCAGTTTCAAATTATACTTCTTTGTATTTGCTTAATTTACCTTCCTTCAATTACCATAAATTCCATGAAATCTCAGACTATGCTCACCACAGAATTCTTAGAATTCTGGATGATCCCTGGCACAGTATAGGTGCTTTGTAAGTATTTCCTTAATGAATGAAAGGTTTCAAACTATATGTTTTTCTCTTATTTTATTTTATTATTATTATTTTTGAGACAGAGCCTCGAGTTGTCACCCTGGGTAGAGTGCCATGGCATCACAGCTCACAGCAACCTCCCCAACTCCTGGGCTTAAGTGATTCTCTTGCCTCAGTCTCCCAAGTAACTGGGACCACAGGCTCCCGCCACAATGCCTGGGTATTTTTTGGTTGCAGCCATCATTGTTGTTTGGCGGGCCTGGGCTGGATTCAAACCCACCACCTTAGGTATATGTGGCTGGTGCCTTAGCCACTTGAGCCACAGGCACCGAGCCTCTTATTTTATTTTATTTTATTTTTTTTAGAGACAGAGTCTCAAGCTGTCACCCTGGGTAGAGTACTATGGCATCATAGCTCACAGAAACCTCCAACTCTTGTGCTCAAGCAATCCCCCTGCCTCAGTTTTTCTATTTTTAGTAGAGACAGGGGTCTTGCTTTTGCTCAGGCTGGTCTCAAACTCCTGACCTCAAGCAATCCACCCACCTCAGCCTCCTAGCGTGCTCCCAGGATAATAGGCATGAGCCACACTTGGCCTCTTTTTTAAATGCTTTTCTTCTACATTTTTTTTTGTTGTTGTTGTTTTGAGATAGACTCTCACTCTGTCACATAGGTTAAAGTGCAGTGGCATCATCACAGTTCACAGCAACCTCAAACTCCTAGACTCAAGCGATCCTCCTGTCTCAAAAACAAACAAAAAGAAAGAGAGACTGTATGGATAGCTAAGAGAATAGATTGGGGGATTGTTCTTCAAGACCTGTCCTTACCTCAGGTTCACATCATCTCCTATTTGAGATCCTACATCCCTTACCAGAAATGACTAGCATTTGTATATGGCTCTTTTGAGAGAGTCTCACTTTGTCACCCTTGGTAGAGTGCCATGGTGTCATAGCTCACAGCAACCTCACACTCTTGGGCTCAATCTTGAACCAGGCGTGGTGGCTCACATCTGTAATCCCAGCACTCTGGAAGGTCAAGGTGGGTGGATTGCCTGAGCTCAGGAGTTCAAGACCAGCCTGAGAAAGAATAAGACCCCATCTCTAAAAACTAGTTGGGTGTCATGGCAGATGCCTGTAATTCCAGCTACTTGGGAGGCTGAGGCAAGAGAATTGCTTGAGCCCAAGAGTCTGAGGTTGCTGTGAGCTATGATGCCATGGTACTCTTACCCAGGGTCACAGAGTAAGACTGTATTAAAATAACAATAAATGGCCGGCACCTGTAGTCCCAGCTACTCAGGAGGCTGAGGCAACATAATTGTTTAAGCACACGTGTTTGAGGTTGCTGTAAGCTGTGATGCCACAGCACTCTACCAAGGATGACATAGTAAGACTCTGTCTCAAAAAATAAAACAACAAAAAACAAAAATCAAACAAACAACAACAACAAAAAACCCCTAAGAGATCCTCTTGCCTCTCAGCCTCTGGAGTACCTGGGACTACAGGCACTTGTCACAACACCTGGCTAGTTTTTTTCTTTTTTGCAGAGAGAGTCTTATTCTTGCTCAGGCTGGTCTCAAACTCCTGAGCTCAAGCAATCCACCACCTTGGCCTCCCAGAGTGCTAAAATACAGACGTGAGCTACTGCACTCAGTTGTATGACTCCTTACCACTGACCAGATGTTTCCCATTCACAAAGTACTCCATATGACTTTCACAGTCATTCTGTGACGTGAGCATTATTATTTTCACTTTACTATAGAGCAGTGGTTCTCAACCTTCCTAATGTAGGAATGTAGGTTCCTATGTAATGTAATGTAGGTTCTCAACCTTCCTAAATTCCTGCAATGTATTTTCATTGTTACAAAGGGGTTGAGACTGACAAGTTGAGAACTGCTGCTATAGAAGAATGAAGTTCAGAAAAGTTAAGTTTACCTTGCCTAAAGTCACACAGCTAAAAATGAACAGGGCTACAATGCAACTCTGGTCTTCTGGTTCATAGTCTGGAGCTCTTTCAAATAGACGCACCCAAGACAACCAGGAGCCACCTAATGATCAACCAACAGAGCCACCATCCCTATGTACACTTTTACTGCATTGAAAACAAAAGGCAGTGGGGCAGTGACTGGGAAGAGGCTAATGGTACACTGGTGATGTTGTTTCTTGATGTAGATGCTATTAACACAAGTGTATTCACTTTGTGAGAAGTTATTAAGCTGTACTTTGTGTACTTTTCTGTGTGTATGTTATATTCTAATTTAAAAAAAAAAACCCACAGTGGCACCTGTGGCTCAAAAAAGTAGGGCGCCGGCCCCATATACCGGAGGTGGTGGGTTCAAACCCAGCCCCAGCCAAAAACTGCAAAAAAACCCAAAAAAACCCCATCTGGCAAAGTTAACACAGTGCCCTTGAATTCTGATTTGTCTCTAAGTTGGATGCCTCAGGGCTACAAATGTATTTATCCAATTTCTCAAATAGCAACTACATAGAGGACATCTATTAGATAAGTAAGGGCACAAAATCCTGCACACTCAAATAATATATCCATCCCTTCTCCCCATCCAGAACACCCTGGTAATGTGAGTAAATCTAGTAGGACTGGAAGAAAGGGAAGCCTGGTAAAAAGCCAAGGTTTTATTTAATAAAAAGAAATTGGCTTGGCGCCTGTGGCTCAAGTGGCTAAGGCGCCAGCCATGTACACCCAAGGTGGCGAGTTCGAATCCAGCCTGGGCCCACCAAACAATGAAGGCTATAACCAAAAAAAAAAAAAAAAAAAAATAGCCAGGCGTTGTGGCGGGTACCTGTGGTCCCAGCTACTTGGAAGGCTGAGGCAGGAGACTCGCTTGAGCCCAGGAATTGGAGGTTGCTGTGAGCTGTGATGCCATGGCACTCTACCCAGGGAGACAGCTTGAGGCTCTGTCTCAAAAAAAAAAGAAAAAAGAAAAAGAAATTGGCAATGAGAAGTAGAACTATCCTACATCATTGATGACAAGCTATCTCAATTTCAGAGATAATAAAAATTTGGGAAAAATAGCCAATAACAATTGAAAAACATCATCAATTATAATATACATCCCATTTCAGTGTTAAAGTGTAAAACAAAAATCACCTTTAAAACAAATAAAATACAATATTCTTTTTTTTTTTTTTGAGGCAGTCTCACCTTGTTGTGAATAGAGTGCCATGGCGTCACAGCTCACAGCAACCTCAAACTCTTGGGCTCAAATGATCCTCTTGCCTCAGCCTCCCAAGCAGCTGTGACTACAGGCACTTGCCATAATGCCCAGCTATTTTTAGAGACGGGTCTTGCTCTTGCTTAGGCTGGTCTCAAACTCATGAGCTCAGGCAATCTACCTGCCTCGGGCTCCCAGAGTGCTAGGATTAAAGGAGTGAGCCACTGTGTGAAATACAATATTCTAATTTCAAGAGGTAGTTCAATTCTAGGATCACAGATTTGTAGAGTATCTCCTTGTACAAACTGTTCATTTTAGAAATGAGGAGACCAAGGCCTTCATTTAACAATTATTAAATGGCCTTATTAAATTAAAGTGCATAAACCAGAAAGTTGAAAACTATAAAACTGGTTCCTTGGAGCTGGACATGGTGGCTCATGCCTGGAATCCCGAGGCCAGGGTGGGAGGATTGCTTGAGCTCAGGAGTTTGGGATCAGTCTGAGCAAGAGCGAGAGCCCCATCTCTAAAAAAAAAAAACAGCTGGGGCTCAGTGGTTACAGTGGTTACAGTGCCAGCCACATACACCAAGGGTGGCGGGTTCAAACCCGGTCCAGGCCAGCTAAATAACAATGACAACTTCAACAAAAAATAGCTGGGCCTTACAGTGGGCACCTGTAGTCCCAGCTACTAGGGAGGCTGAGGTAAGAGAATCACGTAAGCCCAAGAATTTGAGGCTGTGAGATGTGACACCACAGGACTCAACCAGCCTAAGCAAAAGCAAGACCCCCGTCTCTACTAAAAATATTGAAAAACTGAAGCAAGAGGATCACTTTAGCCCAAGTTGGAGGTTGCTGTGAGCTATGAAACCATGGTGCTCTACCCAGGGCCACAGCTTGATACTCTGTCTAAAAAAAAAAAAAAATTGTTCCTTAACTCCTGATTCTCTTTCCATACCCAGATACCTCCCTTAAATCCAAGAGAAGATTTACATATTAACTCTACTCTTTTTGCTTTCCTAATTCTTTACTTCATTAACTTCCTAAAAAATAAAAACCTACTAAAAATCACTTAAAATGAAAAGATATTTAAGAAACCTCCTTTCTTACTTTTACAAGTTTCTTTGTTGTCCAAAACCAATGAAGCGGATGGTGCCTATGGCTCAGTGAGTAGAGCTAGCAGCATATATCTAGGGTGGTGGGTTTGAACCCGGCCCCAGCCAAACTGCAACAAAAAAAAACTGTTGGGCGTTGTGGCGGATGCCTATAGTCCCAGCTGCTCAGGAGGCTGAGGCAGGAGAATCACCTAAGCCCAAGAGCTGGAGGTTGCTGTGAGCTGTGATACCACTGCACATTACTGAGGGTGACAAAGTGAGGCTCTGTCTCTAAAAAAAAAAAAAAGCAATGAAGCAATACAAAGTTAGATAAAAGATAAAATTAGCAATCTAGGCTCGATGCCTGTAACTCCAGCAGATAAGGTGTCAGCCACATACACCAGAGCTGGTGGGTTCGAATCCAGCCCAGGCCTGCCAAACAACGATGACAACTACAACCAAAAAATAGCTGGGCATTGTGGTAGGCACCTGTAGTCCCAGCTACTTGGGAGGATGAGGCAAGAGAATCGCTTAAGCCCAGGAGTTGGAGGTTGCTGTGAATTATAATGCCACAGCACTCCAGTGAGGGTGACAACTTGAGGCTCTGTCTCAAAACAAAACAAAACAAAATTTAGTAATTTAAGAAACCCTTCCCATTCCTCTTCAAATCCTCCCAGAATAGTAACTTATAATTTCCTGTGCCACTCTAAAAACATAAATATAACTATAATAAAAGGATTTTTTTTGTTTCTACTTTTATTTTTATTTATTTATTTATTTGCAGTTTTTGGCCGGGGCTGGGTTTGAACCTACTACCTCTGGTATATGGGGCCGGCGCCCTACTCCTTTGAGCCACAGGCACCACCCTCTACTTTTATTTTTATTTATTTTTGAGACATAGTCTCACTTTGTCACCCTCTGTAGAGTACTATAATGTCACAGCTCACAGCAACCTCAGACTCCTGGGCTCAAGCAATTCTCTAGCCTCAGCCTCCTGAGTAGCTGGGACTATAGGTGCCTGCCACAAGTCTAGCTATTTTCTTTTCTTTCATTTTTTTTTTTTTTTTTTTTTTTTTTAGAGACAGGGTCTCACTGTAGCTCAGACTGGTCTATACCCCTGAGCTCAGATAATCCACCTGCCTTGGCCTCCCAAAGTGCTGGGATTATAAGCATGAGCCACTGAGCCCCGTCCTTGGTTTCTACTTTTAGAAAACTAAACTTTACACATTGCTTTGGAACTATTGTATCTCAACAATTTATCAACATTTCTCCAAGTGATAATAAAATTCTTTTTCAGTCCCACTGTGTTGCTCAGGTGAGACTGCTAAGGCATCAGAATTTCTGGGTTCAAGTGATCCTTTTGCCTTAGCCTCCACCAAGTAGCTGGAACTACAGGCACCCACCACAACCTACCCAGTTAATTTTTTCATTTTTGGAAGAGATGGGGTCTCGCTTTTGCTCAGGCTCTTACTCAGGCTGGTCTCAACTCTTGAACTTAAACAATCCATCTGACTCAGCCTCACAATGTGCTAGGATCATAGGCATGAGCCACTGGGCCCGGCCAATATGTAAAATTCTAACTAAAAGATGCATAATATTAATCCATATAAAAGATATACCATAATTTTTCTACTTATACACATAGCTATTTTCTTTTCTTTTCTTTTTTTTTTTTTTTTTTTTTTTGTAGTTTTTGGCCAGGGCTGAGTTTTGAACCCACCACCTCCATTACATGGGGCCAGCACCCTACTCCTTGAGCCATAGGCGTTACCCCACGTAGCTATTTTCTTTTTTTTTTTTTTTTTTGAGACAGAGCCTCAAGCTGTCCCCCTGGGTAGAGGGCCATGGCATTACAGCTCACAGCAACCTCCAACTCCTGGGCTCAAGCGAGTCTCCTGCCTCCGCCTCCCAAGTAGCTGGGACCACAGGCG